>SKCR01026648.1:0-134844 GCA_019454045.1 Zanthoxylum bungeanum | reverse complement strand
TGTTCACAATGCTTGTAATCTATATATGTTTTCTTTACTTTTCGGTTTTACGTTAACGGAAAATATAACGGAAATTTAATAGTTAAATTGTGTTATGTTTTCTAAAGTAGAATTGAAATGTTTAGAAAATGATTTAGATTAAAATTCTGCATTGGATGTAGAGTATAACTTCCGTAGGAAAATCCCCTCTTTTAAATATGGCTGTAAAGTAACGTGTATTGGATACATGTTTCTTGGTCCGTCTTGTCAGTACGGTTTGTGGGTATTTTTCTATAAGTGCATTCGAGATCGTGCCAAAGATGTAAGGGTGTAGTTATAGAATTATTATCCATACCGGTTGTATAATGATACTGGACAAATTCAAGTGAAAGTGGAAATCCCGAATGTGCCAAAGCTTTCAGGACTACACCGGTAGCTTGAGTATGTCATTGACAAGTGTAGCCTTGATACGCCTCCCTGTGAACGTGCCAAAGCTGTCACAGCGAGAAATGGTCAGGACCAAAACCAGGAGTTAGTGGTGAGTGATTGACAAAGATTTGTCTACCTAATGAATATACGTAGGCGAGAACGTGCCAAAGATGTGAGTCGAAATATATTCATGGGATCCTACTCTTACTATGGAATTTGATTTAATTATCGAATTCCCATTGTCCGTTGGGGATTACGGTATTACGTAAAGTAGTGGGAGACACTGCTGGGTTAAAAAAATCCATAACTTAAGTAGTGTGTAATATTTTGGAATTTACTGCTTTATTTTCCTTATATTCTATATTGTTTATAGATTTAAATTTCTAATCCACTACATAGTATATTACATGAATATATATGTTTTCTGACTTTACTTATGGTTGCGTAGTTCTAGAATAGGTTCTAGAAAGATAGTAAACTTAGATATTTCTAGATTAGTTGAAACCCTCGGGAACTGTTGTTCCGATTTTATTGAAAATCGAGATGGTCTGTGACTTAGTTTCTATAGATTAGTTGAATATATAGTATATTACATGAATATATAGGTTTTCTGACTTTACTTATGGTTGCGTAGTTCTAGAATAGGTTCTAGAAAGACAGTAAACTTAGATATTTCTAGATTAGTTGAAACCCTCGGGAACTGTTGTTCCGATTTTATTGAAAATCGAGATGGTTTGTGACTTAGTTTCTAAGTCACGATTAGGTAATCTAAATAGATATCTGGTTTAGGATATAATAAACTGGTTAGAATTGTTTCTTATGCAGTAAGAATTGACTTGAATAGTTCATGTCTCGAGATTCTAGACTGGCATTAAGAAAACCCATTTAGTATTTGTTTATCTTTTAATGACGTTTCTTTGCTTTTAGTGACTTTTAGAAGTCGCGTGTCTGACACAGTTTGCTAATCAATTATTTGCAATTGTTGTGAATAATTGAACGCAAATTATAAAGCTTAAGAAAAGAGATACATATAGTTGTGTATAGAGAATATTGATTCTCGCAATACAATGACTATGGGTATTGGATACAGGATCTCCCGTCTAGTTAATTAAAATCATGTTTAATAACTGTTTTGATATTTGGTATCAGAACTTGTGACTATTGGATAGTTACTTGTTCTGTATAAACAGTTGTTACATATTTTAAGATGACTAGTAGTGTCATTGATGATAAATGAACATTAAGAAAATATTCGGTAATATAAATAACTTAGAACTGTGCTTTATGAGGTATTATCATAAAAACATTATATGCTTATTCCTTATGGTAAATGATGGTTTGATATGAGTTCACACCACATATCCTTATCCATTTAATGAATATTGTATTCAGGTTGTGATTAGATCTCATTTAACCGATGATTATCATTGGACCACAGATTTATTAAACTAATACATTGGATGTGTGTAGTTTAATGAATTAGAAAATTGCCTTAGATAGTTTTCTATGCTCTGTAACTTAGTTGATGATTTGTCATGACTTAGTTACGTGTTTTTAATAGAGAACATGTTGAACGTCTTGAATTGTTCAAGAACTGTTAATATGTTTCTAATGAAACTCAGATAGAATATTTTGAATAGTTCAAAGATATTCTATCTGTAGTATTGAAAACTGTATCTTTAAAATTCATTGTGCGTCTTTGAATTGTTCAAAAATATTTGATATGATCAAACACATGAATTTAAGGCAATTAGTTCTAAAGTTATTTAATGAATGTGATTCTTACTAAATATTAAACTTCCACGATTCCATCGTGATGGAATTAGTCAGTGGGAGTAATCGAATCTTATATGATTTGACTCGTTGATATTGAGTATTACCGAATTAGTTTTTCAATACTCTTGGGGTTATGCTCCAGTAACACTAATTCATCTCTTTAATTAAGGTTCCATTTGTTTCTACAGATACAAATATGATATGTATAGGTAGAAAATTCGAATCTTGAAAAGTTTGAGATTTAAATCTTTCTGTTATATAATGGTTATATAATTGAAAGAACTTGTGCCTCAGAGGTACGAGTGATAGGTTTATCATTTATTCTACTTAATAGAATATTGTATTCTATTTGATAGAATATCTTTTCTACGATCCCGAGTAATAAAATTATTTTGTTACTTGGTGGTTGACATTGGATGTTGACGATTTTAGAAAAGACTTGACTTAATGAAGTCAAATGTGAGAATGATAAACTATAAGTGGAACTACATAATTAATAAGATGAAAAGACCCTTAGACAACTGCCGTATAAATCCTATAGGATGTCAGAATCATTTTCAAAGTATCTGATACTTGATGGTTCTGATGTTTTCTTATCAAAGAAAATTATCCTATTACTTATAGTGGGAGCGATATTTGATATCGATTCCGGAACTTAGCATTGAACCATAGATCTAAGATTGTTCATTGCTTACTACGATCAAATTTTGAACTTGATTAGGCTTTCGTTATGAATTGTTCATAAAATGTGCAAATTGTTTGCGCAACAAAAGCGAAGTGAGCCTGATAAAGGTTTGACCTTTATAGTATGACAGTGAGAAAGGTTATGCTCAGTAGTCTATTGTAGATTCTGAGGAAACTTGTCTCTAGTCGCACTAATTGGACAATTAAGGATCTGTTGGTTAATGTTGATATTAAACTGTATTTTGGCTAAAGAATGCAAAGTGGCGTTCTTGAGTGATTTCTTCGAATGAGAGATCCGTCGTGATTTCTTAGTTTGAAGAGTTCATTCTTGAATGGCCCTAGAGTTTGTATTCTGCTAAGATCACAGTTTGATATACTGGCTTATAGAGCCTACTGTAGACTCATATAAGCTTTCCGGAAATTCATGTTCTCTGATTTTGATATCAGTCAGATTGTCTGGTTTTATCAAAATATAGAGAATATGTTTTTGTCAGTAGGGTCAGTGGGAGCGTACAAATTTCTTTCTAGTATTATATATCCTAAGTCTTCTTTTCTCCGTGGTAGCAGTGGGAGTAGTCTCTGATATATTTGATATAAAGTTTTATATAAAATATAAAACTAAGAGACTTGTGAGATACTCTCATTAGTCGCGTATTAGATATGATCTAATAAAGGACACAATAAGGCTATATGTATGACAGTTAGTATAACTGTTTGACAACTAATGCGTCTTTTATGTATATAGTGTTCATCTTTCGTAAAGGATGTTTCCTTTGTCGAAAGTGAGATTGATTAGAATGTCTAGTCAATCTTATGCATCATAAGATGATGGCGTGATGAATACTGTATTATGTGCGATTATAGATATCAATTTAATTGTAATTGTTACGAGTTATTTTGATATGCAGAAGATCATAAGATGTGTCTTGAAACATGTTCTTTGTGATCTTTGAGATATTAAGAACGGGTTTCTAATTTATGGAGAATTTAGTCAGCAACCATAAGGTCAGATTTGTTTTGATTCCAATTATGACATTAGATGGTCTATGTCATATAATGTCAGAAAAGATATAGTGGGAGTGACACCGTTTATTCTACTAAACTAGTGGAATCAGTTGCAACTTATGAAGTATTGACTTACGAAGTTCGCATAGTGACCTCACAGATTAGAATTTTTACTATTAGTATAGTGATTGCGGTTGTCTCAAAGTATTTGGAATTGATTTCTAAATACATAGACAACTTAGAAGCTATAGCAAAATACTGATATAGCGTCTGAGTCATATTGATGTGGAATTTGGATTCTACAAAATATGAATGATGCTAGCTAAGGAAAACGGTTGGGTTTGTTGGACAGACTCGATTTGTTAAAACTGGCTTACTTGTTGGTGCCTACTGTTGGACAGTTATGACCCATAGCGTCACTATTTGTACAGATCATGGTGTTGTTGTACAAATTAATTATGTGACAAAGGAGATTGCTCTCTTATCATTTGTGATTAGATCACTAAGATGTATAAATGATAGGAGTTCCTTATGATTAGTTCCTGGATTGAGATGATATGAGACAGTATCAGTCCACAAAGGATTAATCATTAAATATCTCTAGTCAGAGTATTATCGAGATTGCACATCGATAATGCGTAAAAGACTAGTATTACACTTGTGCGCGTTGTGAGGGCATAACGACATAGTTCTCATATATTTAGGTATAGAATACTCATGCAAGTGTAGTAGGAGGTTGTGTTTTACCGATGGTACGGGAAACATCTTCGCTCTGGATAGACCCCCTCGGAATTCCATTGGTAGTATGACTATGTGTCTATGGAAGTCCGAAATCAGGGTAGGTGTATTTGGTCTGAACCTGAGACTTGCACCGCTAATACTTGCGACAATCAATATACTTTGGTTTTGGTCGTCCAGGGCTTTAACAGGTTCTGTGTACGCCTCTGCTGGGTATATTGAGAATCGTAGTGTGTTGGGTGTGATGTCAAGACAGAAGTATCACTCCAGTCATAATGGAGATGATGGTCACGTAGGATACGAGACTGGTTCTCTTATATGCTGCAGCTATCGGGATATTATGACAAGGTCATGTATGTCCGATTATAGAGACTAGTTACCAGAGATCCGATATGTGCTTCGTACGGGGCAGACATAATTCCAATACTATGTATACTACGCCTGATATAGATCGCTTATTCCTGTAAGCATGTTTCTGGAGAATTGGGTAGGCATGGCGCTTTGCTAGAAGCCAACCTTGTCTTGTAAATCGGTACAAATGTAGTACTAGGTACTTACGTGTTCGGATAGTCCGACAACCGTATTTACTGCCAACATATCTGGGGATCTCATGGGTCGCTTCCCGAAGATTCACCGATGACGTATGACTCACACTTTAATTAATATGGGATTAATTGGATAAGAGAGAAAATTAATCTGGGATTAATTACGGAGATATTTTATCTGGGATACAATATCTATTAAAGAGAGATAACGATTAATTTAGAATTAATCGATTAATTAATATATTCGATGTATTAAACGAAATTGGATTTCGACGCGGAATTAAAATTAGATTTTAATTCGGGCGAACGAGTTAATTTAGAATTAATTCGTTAGCGACGTGGATAGTGATTTCGCCAGGCATAATCATTTAATTACGTCGCAACGGAAAATTCGTTAATTTGGAATTAGCGAACCCGAGCCCGAGAGTGATTGCGAGCGCATTCGCATTTCGAATTCAAGTGCGGCACACAAGTCAAATCAAGCGTCAAATCGCTAGTTGCATCAAGCGTCAAATCATTAGTCACTTTGAGTGATGTGACAACTTGTCACTTGATTTATGGATTGATGGTGGTAGTTGGCAAGCATTAGGCTTGAATATTGTATTTGGTAAATCAATTTATTTGATTTTTTGAAAATTGAAATTGGTGTATTAGATACACAAAATGAATTACCAAAAACACTTCCATCTCTCTCTCTTTTCTTTCACAGTTTGGAGCCTATTTTTCCCTCTCTCTCTCACGATCTTGGACCTGATTTTTCTCCTCTGGTTTTGCTTCACTACCGAGAATCAAGAGAAGAATAAGTGGTGTTTTTGTGGCAAAAACATCAAGAGCTAGCACTTAAATGGGTACATACAAAGGTGATAGGGAACTCACTTCATGAGAATGGAATCACCATGACAAAGCTTGGAGCTTGGAGCTTGGACCAAAGCCGAAATGGAGGAAGAAAAATAGTGGACTGTCGAGCTTCATTGGACAGAAAATGGATTTTTTTTCTTCACCGCATCACCTATACCGATCATTGTGAGTATTCCGCGACTTCTTTGATTGTATTCGCACTTATTTTTATGCTTGATTCGATCCTCGGGACCGTAGAAACTCCAACACCTACCTCTTGAGTGCTGGTGAGCTCTTGAGGGCCATGAGTATGCGATACACATTGAGATGTGTATATGATACCATGGATTGGCACTAGAGCAAGTGGGAGAAATTGTTAGGGTTGGTGCTCGAAGTGCCAATCCGGATCGTATTTATGTCCGATTCATAAATACGGCAATTGTATTTTACATAATATTACTAATTTTAGTGGTAGTACCATTGTCTTTTATACGCTTATTCGATCTAATTGCGATTAGATATCTGATTATGATTAGATCGAAACTGAATCTGGTTCAGTGATACGTGTATCTTAGACAAAGACCCTAGGATTTACAGTATAGTACGCAATTACAATGTAGTTTGTAATTGACATTGGGAAGCGCACTATTAGTTGTATATCCTTAAATAAAGTTCCTGGTCCAGATTTACTAACACGGGTCGGTTAGTAAAATCCGTTGAGACCAGTACATGTCGTATATCGTGACTTGGTCTGATGGTTTATCCCAGTGAACCATGAGTCTCGTGAGACTCGTATAGACATGTAGGTGTTTATTTGATAAGACAATGAACGACTCACTGAAGGTTTCCTAATAGATGGTACAACAACTTCAATAGGAACCTTCTCGAGTTGAGCAAGCATAGTGGTCATTCGACTTGAGATACCACCGTAGAAATATGAGCTATCCTCCACACTTTGATGGCAGTCCTGTCAATGATCTAGCCATGATCAGACCTCTGTATGTTTGTTGGGTGTGAACTGATGCTTATGATATCTTATGCGTATCAAGATATGATCGGTCAGTCCTGTGTACAGGGCATATGCATCCTTCACGTGTTTACGATCTAGTAAATCCATGGCCGTGGTATAACTTCAGAAATCAGTTCCGAGTGTTATTTAGTGATCATAAATTGAAAGTCGACTGTATTATACCGAACAGATTTGACGTTCTGATCTATATCCCAGGTATAATACGGATGGCCTATGACGGAGAGATTATACGTATGTTATGACCTCAGCTTGCATAGTTTAGCAGGATTATCCGTGATCGTCATAATCGATGAGTGTGTGGATTATGGACACGAAATTGGATTTCGTTACGGATAAACCTAAACTTAGAGAGTCTCACAATATGAAGTGTACTCGTTGAACACTTGGGCAACGCGATATGAATAATACAGATTATTCATAATACTTCACTAGATTAAATGGTTTAATTCGGATCGTTTAATCGGTTAAACGATAACACATGCCATTAGGGGATTTTGTCCGCTAATAATTATTGTGTATTTGTATTTGATACATAAATCGATTAGATACACATTAATTATTCATCAAATGATATTTTGAAACATGCTATGAATATATGTATTTATTATTTAATGTAAATAAAATACATGTATTTGTGTAAATTAATTGTTTAATTATTTAATAGTTAAAAAATTAAATAATTGACTTTTCAAACCTTATCCTATTTTTTCATAATTGTTATAACAAATAGTGATTCCTAATTGGTTACACATGCCATGAAATTAATTACACTTTGTTTGTCCAATTATGATTGGCTAAAATAAAGTGAATTTGATGATTTAATTTGATTAAATAAATAAAAAACAAAAATACCCCTACCTTTTACCATGAAATTCAGTCAACACCATTTAAGAAGAAAAAAAATTGTTTTATCTCTCTTGTGGTCTTCTCCTTGGCCAAAACTTAGCAACAAAATGGCTCCCAAAAATGGCTTTCATGCTTGCTTGATGATTCAAGCATACAAGTCAAAGGAAAATCAAGAAAAGGCTTATGGAATTTTGAGGTTTTAAGAGGTAATCTTCAAATCCCTAAGTGTGAAGTGTTGCTTTGATGGAATTATTGTAATTTCATTCTATTTTGTTCAAATTGTTGTTGGACAATAAGTTTCCATTCAAGAGTGATATAACCACTCTCGTAACACCTAGAATTGTTCTTAGGTGCTTCATGTGTGGTGAGACTTATTTGGTGTTGGATTAATTAGATTAATCTTGGTGAAAATTGGAATTAAAGCATGAATTTTGATGAATTTCGGTCTGCAGATCAGATCTGCCCAAACTAGAAATTCTGGCATGTTTTTGATGTTCTACGAATGTTTTGGATGTGTTTTGGGAGTTGACACAATTGCCGGAAAGTGTTTCCGACTTGAAATAAGCAAAAACGGCCCGATACTATTGGAGCTGACCATGGCAGTTTCCATAAGTGTCGGGTTGTCGGTTCAGTCAAAAAAACATTTTATGCCATTTTGCGGAAAATCGATTTTCGTAAAAGTTTCGCGAGTTTTCAACTTTATTTATGTTAATATTTGATATTGAATAAATAGGTTTTGGTGAAATATGAACATATTATTCATATTAGATATTGAATAATTTATTCGGTAATTTGAAAAAGTTTTAAATTACGATTTCGCCCGAACCGCGCTTCCGCTGCGCCCCATCGCCCAAAAAACCCAACAGCAGGAGCCTGATCAACTCCATGCACGGTAGTGTTGTTCCTCACTCTTATTTCTCTATATTTATCTTACATTGAGGACAATGCAAATTTTAAGTTTGGGGGTGTGTGCTTGTAGTGAAAGTTCCTGTTAATATAAATAATAATAATAATAATAATAATAATAATAATAATAATAATAATAATAATAATAATTGTTTTTTTTTTTTTCCTTGATAGTAAAGCATTAAGTCTAATGATGAATTTGTTTGGTTTAGATGAAATCTTAGAAACGATAAGTCCCAATTGATTTTTATCTGATGCCTTGAGTAGGTGATCTAGGTTAGACTCGTAAGCACTTAATAATAGGTTTTCAGTAGTAAGAACCTAGGTAGTTGGCAAAGTGACTAGTTGAAGAAATTTTTTGCCGATGAATGACCATTTGCTTAGATGTCTATCTCAATATACTAGTATTATGATGTATGGTATGATAAGAAAAAGAAACCACCTATAACCGATAAGTGTGAAGCTACCCATGGGCGAATGTTAGGACCACCATTGGAGAAATGCTACCTTAAAGGGTAGGTGTGTTAAAAAAAAGAAAAAAAATATATAAAAAATATATAAAAAAGAGAATAAAATCATATTATACGGAACAAAGAGCGGCAATTACATATTTAATTTGAGATATCTAGGTTGATTTGACCCATCAGATTTCAATTTTTGAGACGAAATCATTGTGTTGGCTTACTTATGAGTCGAGCTGTGAATGAACCTTTACACACAGACACACATATGAGTCTGGCTTAGATGTTTATTCAAGAATTTGGATTTGAGTTGTAATTGCGTACTTTGAAGGTTCTATGATTTTATTAACAAGAACTCTTTGAGGATAATTTTATGCGTAACTATCGGGATTATTTTATTTACTTTTTCTTTATATTATATTTTTGCATGATTGTGTGTGAATGACGTTTGTAGGTGTCGTCACTGTAAGCCCTCACGAGACTATAACTCATCCACTAGGGTCACATAGGGGTTTAAAGGCTTGTTGCATACGCTAAATGCAATCGTGATCCCTACGAAAGTGGCATAGTTAACTTAGTTATTTCAATTGTTATTTATTTAGTTTTTATTTTATCTTTTGCCCTACGAAAGTGGCATAGTTAACTTAGTTATTTCAATTGTTAATTTATTTAGTTTTTATTTTATCTTTTGCTCGGGACTAGTAAAATCTTATGTTTGGGGGTATTTGATAAGTGCGGTTTATACCCACTTATTCATGCATTCTTAGCTTACCATTTTGTTAGTTTCCGTATCATTTAATGTATTTTGTAATTCTTTTATGTTTTATTTGTAGGAAGCATTGATACATGGATCTTGGGGCATTTATACATATTTTGGGACCATACGGACGCATCAGAAGCACGTCGGAAGAGCGGAAAATGCATAACACATTATCCAGCAAAGTGCCATGAGTCGTGACGCGCCCTTGCTGCACGTCCCGATGCGCCTGCGGATTTGTGCATATAATTTCATATAATTTCCAGATGTTTGCGACGCCCTACACCGACCAACAACATCAATTTTAGGGTTTTAACATGCACAAGGCCCCCAAGGCTTTATTATAAATACATAAGTTCGTCCAAGACTCAAGAGGGGAGGCTAATATACAGCAAAAAATACAAAACACTTAATTTTAGAGAGATCAATGGAGGAGGATTGAAGAGCGACAAGACGAGACGAAGGCGGTGACGTCCAAAGATGAAGGGATTCAATTCGGATTTTATCTTATTGTTTCTTTCTTAGAAATCTAATGATTTCCATTAGATTCATGACATTATTCATATTATTTTTATCTTTAGTCATGAACAACTCCTTAATTCTGGAGAATGATGTAACTGATGCTTGAACCTTTGTATTATTTGTTAATTTTGGTATGAAGTTTTATTTAGTTTATTTGTATTCTCTTGTGTTTAATGCTTCTTATTTGCTGGCCACAAATTAAGTTGATGAATATTTAGAATCTATCGCTCTGGAGAAATGGATTTTGAATAGATCTAGAGAATATAACTTATGATTTTATAAAGTTCGGGAGAACCTATAGTTCCTTTGAAGTTCTTAACATAGAATCACAAGACGTAATGAGTTGTTAATTACTAGATTTTTATAGGGATATCAAAATCTTTAGTTAATAATTTTTCACTGTTACTCGGGAGAGGAGTGAAAACTTATGATTATTGACTTATAAACAATACAACTGAACAAATTAATTGCAAGACAAATACATAGGAGATAGCTAGGTGAAATCGGACTCTAGAATCTCTATCGTATTAGTTCCTCATATCTAATTATTTTATATTTTATTTATTTAATTAAATTTTTATTATTTATTTTCTAATTAAAGTTAGGATTATCAATTGTAGTATTTAGTGTGACTGAACACAATCCCTGTGGGTTTAACACTCTTAACTCATCTTTACTAAAACTTTACATCGTACACATGTGGTACGATATAAAATATCGTAACACTAACACCTAACCAAGTAGTCCTCAAAACAATGCCACCCCAGCAACAAACCTGCTTACCTGAAACATCCACAAACAACAATATAGCGTGAAAAGTATTGGGATTATCAATCATAAACTTAAGCAGGTATAAAACTAATGCATGTACAAGTAGATATCATTCTCCCTATAAATATTAACTTTCCTAAAAATGGAGACATCAAATGGATATCATACGCTACTACTCCCCCTTTAATCTACTCTCTCCCTTTTTGTCACGAATGACAAAGGATGAAGGTATCAGGAAAAGCAATGGGAGATAACACATGCAAGAGGATATGCAAACAAAACTTACTCCCCCTCACTAACAGGTCCATAAAGTTAGCTTAAAAATAAACTGGGAAGTAAGCACTCATAGATATGCAAAACAATTGGTATGCAATGACAATGAGCACACACAAGCACACAATGAGATAAACAAGATTTTATCAAAAATTGACTGAAACAACATTTCAAGCAAAGACAATGATACTCAGTAAGTATTCAATTGTATATGACATGAAACAATATGCATCATTTTAAATTTGGCTAAATACAACACTTATGCATATGGCATAAATACCAAAGCACAACAAGCACTTGCGTGAGAAATAAGTGCACAACGAATCAAGGCTTAAGACCTTATTTTATGAGCTGGACACAGCCAAAGAAATCCATCTCTTAACAACCAAGTCCACAAAAATAGATGTTCAAACCCAGCACCACTAGGACCTGAAAAATAAGAAATATTGGTTGCGTGCTATGTTATTTTCCCCATAAATATCATGAGCTCATAAATAAATACTCTTACGAGTGAAAAAATTTTGCCCTTATCTTTTGAATTTGGCCCATTGGCTCTTTCGCACTTGAGTCTCATGTACATTTTTTTTATCTTTTTGCTTTTACAAGGGATAGTAAGGTCATCTAGTCAAAGGTCACACTATTTAGTAAACAAAGTTTGGTAGAGGTTAGATTGCTAGTCCAAAAACTCATACATGCGACAAAGCCTTGACATAATAAAATCATGTATGTGAGGTGCAAGCACAAGATATACCAAGAGTTTTTATCACACACACATATGCATATAGAGCATCAAGAAAAAAATATATATTATACATGCATAACCATATATCCTACATACTATGATTACATGCACATGATTTACATGCTCGAAAAACCCTCAAATAATATTAAGCGTCTTTCCTTCCATTGAGTGATTCTTGCTCAAGATCTAAGACGACATTGGCTTATTGGCCAATGTCAAGGCCTTTGTCTGTCGAAGATGTGTTTGAATCACAAGAGCTTTGTTACATGTCAGTGTCTTGTCCAAGTTGTGGTTTGTTGGCCAAAGTCAAGACCACTTCTTGTCCATCGACATTGATTACGAAGCTTTCCATGGTCAATGGGTCGCGCTTGACTGGGATCACTAAGTTTGTTGTGCCAAAGCCAAGACTTAGTTGATTCAGAGGAAAAAGGTTAGGTAATACATTGGATGTATTGGCATATATAAGATATATGTTTAGGACTTGGATGTCCGCCTACTGGATCTAGGAATTGGATTGGATCCAATTGATCTTAGAGATCTTCCTAGTTAATTATCATACAATTTGTTGGCCAAAGTTAAGATTGTGTGATATTTAACGGGATCCTAGCCCGCTAGGAAACACGGTTTCCCTAGTACTCGACAAAGGGTTAGAGGCTCGCCGAAAAATAGTGGGAGACAAGAATTGAATTTGCAATATTCGTTCAATTACTCGCCATATGCGCTCAAACAAATATCATTCATCAAATAAATTAAATGTTAGTTGGACTACTATTTAAATTGTTGTTTTAATAAACAGTTGGACTGTATTATAGTTGATTATATAATTGGATTATAGTAATCAATATATTTGAACTAATTAATTTCAATTTATAGTTGATTTTATAGTTGGACTATAGTAATCAATATAATTGAGGTTAATTAATTTAAATTATATTTGATTGTATAGTTGGACTATAATAATCATTATAATATATAGTACCACAAATCGTTGATTAAATAGTTGGACTATTAGAATCAAATAAATTGAAAGATTGACATTTAAAACATAATCCTAGGGAAAAGTATTTAAATGGTTTAATTTTCAAATGGGAATAAAATTTCAGGATGGTCCTGGAAACTAATAAGTTATTTTATTTGATAAAATAAAATATTAGGCCTAAGCCCGGAGTTATGCAAATAATAGAGCATAATCTTTGGAAGATTATGTGATGATAACTTAAGTGCTTAATCCATTATACTTACCGTAGTAGACTCCTTAATTTCTGAATCAGAACTAAGGATTAAATCCTTAAAGTATGATAAAGAAATTGAAGGATCTTCAAAGATCTATTTTAGATTTTAGAAGTACTAAAATTGTAATAATAACTCTTGGAGAGTTAATGACTGTTCTCAAGGAGACAAAGTCAAAATTTGCAATTAGGCAAGTTAGCGCAAGACGCACTTTACTTCGATATTCTAGAAGGCCAATGCTTGGCCAAAGGCTTCTAGAATGTTGAAAAATGGCAAAGGCAAAATCATTATAATCTTCTGGGAAGATAAATGACATATCCCAAAAAGGAATTGAAGAACGAGCAAGGCTCTGACTTCAAATATGTTTGTCAAGATTATGTTCACTACTAGTATTGAAATTGGATTTTAAATACTTAATATGGTACATAAATATATACTGATGTTCAGAATCTACTATGAAAATATATACTGATGTTCAGAATCTAGTATGAGCAGGATTAGGAAACTGTTATAATGTAACTGGTTTGACTAGATACATTATCTCTATTCCAGTGTTTAACCCGCTGTGGGTGAACCTTTATATTCTAGATTACTAAAGTGTTTTATTATATAAAGATGATATTGGGATAAACACATTAGATGTGAATAACAACATTTATATTATGAATATAAATAAAAAAATCAAATATATATGACAAACAAATAGCTCAAACTGATTTGATCAGGTGAAACTAATTGTAGCATTGTTGTCTGGGACACAATTAAACAAGACACGTATATCCACACTTTCGAAGAGTGGGTACTAGGACTAATTTGATTCTAATCAAATAAAGTCTACGAATCTAGTTTATTGGGCAAAGTGCCTATAACACTATTTACTTGGTAAAAGTGTAAATGCCACCAATCTGTTAGCCCTAGTTCATAGTGAAGCAAGTGGGCCCATGTCTAGCTAGGCTAGATGTGGATATGAATATTTCGTGACCTTTACGGATGTGGCATCGCGTTATGGTTATGTGTTTCTTTTGAAGAACACAAATCAGAAACTTTTACAGTTTCGACACGAAATAGACAAACAGATCGGCTAAAGTATTATACCGTCACAGTTAGACCGTAATGGAAAATACTTAAGCAATAAGTTTCTAATATACTTGAAAGAGTATAGTATTCTTTCAATGAGGACTCCTCCCGGAACACGTCATTTTGACGGTGTGTCCGAACTAAGTGACCAAATTTTGTTGGACATGATAAGGTTAATCATGAGTCGCTCTGAGCTACCATTTACTTCAACGGATAAGCATAATCAGTGCAGAACTTATTTAGAATAAGGTTCCATTAAAATCTGTTTGACAGATTTCGTGCCAATTGTAGGTTATCCTAGGGATACCTAAGTATAATACTTATACAACTCACATGAGAACAATGTAACTGTTGCTCACCATGCGGTTTTCCTTAGAGGAATACCAATATGCAGTAAATAAGTGGGAGGATAGTAAAACTCGATGAAAATCGGAGTAATATTATTCAAGGCACCGTGTCATAATGGAACACAAATGGTTCATCAAAGATGAAACTATATCATTAATCTACGAATACACAAGAACCGCGTATGTCGGAGAGAGTCAGAAAACAACCTGGGGTATGGGTTTCTGATCTCACCTCATAAAGATGTCAATCTTATTGAGGTACACCAACTGACTACGTATGAGGAAGTGATACAAGGTATCGACTCCCTGTTATGACAAAGTGTCATGAATCCAAAATGGATTCCATGTATATCAACAAGTTTGGATACTAGTTGATGTACCGCAAGGCATTGTGCCTACTGGTACTTTATAAGTCTTCAAGGAAGACATACATGGAAGGCAACATACCAACGTATAAAGCTAGGCTTGTAGCGAAAAGGTAGAGTTATCAACATTGTGTTGATTACGACGAAACCTTTTACCTATTGCCACGGTAAATCCATTTGATAATGCTTGCTGTTGCTGCATGTTTCATTTATGAAATATGGCAGCAGAACGACAAAACCACTTTCCTTAACGGAAACCTTTTGGAGGATGTTTACAACATCCTGTCGGTTTTGTCGTACCAAAACTTGCAAACAAGGTTTGCAGGTTATTCGATCCATGTATGGATTGAAGCAAGCATTAGGTTCTTGGAATTATCGTTTTGATGTAATCATAATAGTTTATGATTTAATTCAAAACGAAATGACTCTTGTGTATATAAGGAAGTTAGTGGGAGCGCGCTGACAGTGAATGTCCTGAATAATAATGATAATATGTCATTTCTTGGAAATAACATTCCCATAATATAATCGGTGAAAGCTTGGCTTTCATAAAATGATTATAAGTCGCCAACGGTACTATAAAGTTTGCATAACGGTACAGTGAGCTGGAAATCTTCCAAGCAAGATACTGTTACCGAATAAACAACAAATGCGGGTTATTGCTGCAGTTGAAGCGGTAATAGAAGCCTTCTGGGTCGATAATAAATCTAATTAGATTAGATATAATTCTGTTAGTAGCTGAGCTAGGCTTGAGCACAGGCTAAAGAATTAATGGTCTCATCAACGATCCAGATACATACTTCGATATTCATCTGATTCGTTCGGATCATACATCATGGCGATGTGATGATCGAATAAATCGCATCAGATGATAATCATGAAAATCCGCTGACGAAAACCTTTTCTCAGTAATTTGAGCCAACCGTACATAGTTCGGGTGTCAAGCACTCGAGTGACTGGCTATAGGCCAAGTGGAGATTGTTGGACAATTATGACCCATAGCGTCACTATTTGTACAGGTCATGGTGTTGTTGTACAAATTAACTATGTGACAAAGGAAATTGCACTCTTATCATTTGTGATTAGATCACCTAGATATATATAATAGGATAGTCCCTGTGATTTGTTCCTGGATTGAGAATGATATGAGACAGTATCAATCCACGAAGGATAAATCATTAAATATCCCTAGTCAGAGCATTATCGAGATTGGACATCGATGAATGCGTAAAAGACTAGTATTACACTTGTGCGCGTTGTGAGGGCACAACGACATAGTTCTCATATATTTGGGTATATGATACTCATGCAAGTGTAATAGGAGGTTGTGTTTCTCCGATGGTACGGGAAACAACTTCACTCTGGATAAGACCCCATCGGAATTCCATTGGTAGTATGACTATGTGTCTATGGAAGTTCGAAATCAGGGTAGGTGTATTTGGTCTTAACCTGAGACTTGCACCGCTAATGCTTACGACAATCAATATACTTTGGTTGAGGTCGTCCAGGGCTTTAACCGGTTCTGTGTACGCTAATTCTGGGTATATTGAGAATCGTAGTGTGTTGGGTGTGATGTCGAGATGGAAGTGTCACTCCAGTCATATGGAGTTGATGATCGCGCAGGGATACAGAACTGGTTCTCTAAAAAGGTTGCAACCGTCGGGATAATATGACTTGGTCATGATTATCCGATATTAAAGAGACTAGTTGCTCGTAATCCGATATATGCTTCGTACGGAGCAGACACTGTACCAGCCCTAGGCCTCGCATGTGATCATCCGATACTGGACAGAAATACGCAATACTACGTATACTACGCCTGATATAGATCCTTTATTCCTGTAAGGATATTTCCGGAGAATGGAGGAGGCATGGAGCTTTGCTAGAAGCAACCTTGTCTTGTAATTCGGTATAAATGTAGTACGAGGTACTTACGTGTTCGGATAGTCCGACGACCGAATTTACTGCCAACATATCCGGGGATCTCATGGGTCGCTTCCCAAAGATTCACCGATGACGTATGACTCGCACTTTAATTAATCTGGGATTAATAAGATGAGAGAGAAAATTAATCTGGGATTAATTACGGAGATATTTTATCTGGGATAAAATATCATTTAAAGAGAGATAATGATTAATTTGGAATTAATCGATTAATTAATATATTAGATATATTAAACGAAATTGGATTTCGACGCGGAATTAAAATTAGATTTTAATTCGGGCAAACGAGTTAATTTAGAATTAATTCGTTATCGACGTTAATAGTGATTTCGCTAGGCGTAATCATTTAATTACGACGCAACGGAAAATTCATTAATTTGGAATTAGCGAACCCGAGCCCGAGATTATTTGCGAGCGCATTCGCATTTCGAATTCGAGCGCATTCGCATTTCGAATTCGAGCACGGCACGTCAAATCAAGCGTCAAATCGCTCGTCGCATCTAGCGTCACATCAAGCGTCAAATCATGTCACTTTGAGTGATGTGACAATTGATGGATTGATTGAGTGATGTGAGTGATGTGACTTGATGGAAGTTGTTGAAAAGCCTTTTAAAAAGCTTTTTTAAAAGCTTGAGTGACATATATTAATTTTATATGTTTGGTATATGTTAAAAAAAAGATTGATTTTAGAAATCAATTACTTTTTTTAACTTTTTACAACTCTCTTTCTCTCTCACGTTGGTTTTATTTTGGAGCCAAAATTCTCTCCATCTTTCACGCCATTCTCTTCTTCTACAAAGGCAGTGAACTGCCGTGAGTGTTGAAGATATGGAGGGAAGCCAAGTGCGTTTTTGATGCAAAAACAAGAGTGCTAGCACACTCCGGGATCATGCGAAGGTGATAGGGAAGTCCACCTATGAGCCGGGAATCACCACGACGAAGCTTGGAGCTTGTTTTTGATGATGAAAATCGAAACCAGTGAGGACAATGGACTGCACTGCCAACGCCAAACCTGTGAGCAGAATTTCAGTTTTCGTTGCCTCTCCGCGTCGCTCAACCGCTCGATGTAACTATTCCGCAACTTCTGTTGTTGTATTCACACGATTCATGCTTGTTTAATTCGATCTTGGTGACCTAGAATCACTAACAGTTATTGAGTATAGTTCATATACTTTTGTATAGTATGTGCATGCATGGCAAGATATATCATGGACGAAACAGAGTTAAGGTAAGACGAAGAGTAAGGTATGCTTACTAGCCATATGGTAAATGGTCAACTTAACGGAGAACTTAGTTATTAAGTCTAATTAAATCTAGACGATACATGATAGCTTATAGCAGAATAAGGATTCACGTAGACAAATAAATAATCCGCTTAAATCCATGAATGTATGATCCAGCTTACGCAACAAGATTTTTTTCGTGTTCTCGAATTATATTATATGAACTCGTGATGAACTACATCCTCAGTCATGACTTCCAAGTCATGAAAGACAAGGTCCAACATGTAAATCACATCGTCCTATGGTAGAATGATAACGTATGAGAGACCGTCTGGAAGTAGTGTGACACAGATGAAAAAGCTGAGTTGGTTATGAGAATGCAGTCAATTGGAAGTTGGCTGGCTATGAAACAACTTGTAAATCTGTGTGACTTGTGGTAAGCTACTCAGCATCAAGGAATCTCAGGTTTAGGAAGCCTCCGGGATTCAACCCCAAATGAGATTCGAGGACGAATCCTATTTATGGGGGAGAATGTAACACCCCGATATTCCGACATATATTCTGATGACCACTTCATTGTAGGTGAAGTAATATTTGATATAAATCATGCTCGAGTGTGTATGTACTCATGAAATCATTTTTCGGACATCAAATAAATCATTTGTAGTTCTAGAATGAAATTATTTTTCGGTTCTGTACCGGACAGCCTTTAGTATTTTGGCCATAACTTCTGCTACCAATGCCCATTTTAGTGATTTTGGGTGCATTTCGAAGCTAAGACAACGCCCTACAACTTTCATGTTGAAAACTTCCAAATTCAGAGCAGAACCTAGTTAAAAATATAGGTTTTACTGACTGAACAGTGTAGTGACATTGGTACAGTTCATTTTCACATGTGTTTAAAAAGAATTATTATTTAAAATCATTTCAAATCTGCCGTTTGGGTCTATAAAAACCAGATACTATTTTCTTTCATCTCCAATTTTCTCACGAATTCTAGACCAATGGAGTGCCAAAAAAAATTTGCCCCTCATTCACGTTGAAAGCAAGCTTCAAGAATGAAAAGTTGGGCTTCTTGAAGCTCTACTTAAGTCAAGTAAGCTCCTTTCCTCTATTCATTTAATTTTCATGAAACATTTCATGCTTATGGCTTTTCCCCAAGTTCGAAATTAAAGAAACCCTAGACATAAACTTGATGCAATTGACTTATTTAGCTTGTAATATTGGCTAATCATGCCTTTTAGGACCTTATGACTTGGTTTATTTCATTACTCTTGAAAATGTCCAAACGTGACTAATGAAGTCACCATAACCGAACCTGGAACAGTGAGAGTATGGGGAGAATTGCGTATTTGCAAGTATTTTAATAATGTTGTTATGTCATGGGAAATAGACTATCATGAATGAAACTTAGATTGTTTGAATTGACAAGCTTGAATTATGAATCTATGGCCAAACCTAATTGATGGAAGGGAGATATTTTTTTTGGTTGCTTGAGGAGTGTTTAAAATATTAGAAGTGGAATAGAGGTGTTAAAATTCTAGGAGAGCATTAATTAGAACATAAGAGATGTATATATATAAGGCCCACCGAGTTTCGAAGAAATGACGGACTAAATAAAATTATGTAATTAAACAAGTTTTGTACATGTTAATAGGTATTTTATGTGCTAAAAACTCTAGTGCTAATTCTGGATTAAATAAAGTTAAGAGGGCAGTGAAATTTGTATGTTAGGCAGTGAGATTTAATGGAATCACATTCTGGACAGGTCGTAATAAACGGTATATAATTCATAAATTAGATATCTGATTGATGAGCCATAAATTTCTGGATAAACTAGACTCATAGGATAACAACATATCCAAAAATTAAAATTCTTAGATCAATTATGATGTTTTGCCAAATTTCGTAATGCGGCTGACCCTTAGTTTCACTGGTTACTGTCTACTCTGAATAACCCTGAGATATTTATGTATAACTTGAGTTTCGGGAATCGAAATTGAGATCCATAAAATCTCAGGTAAATTAAAAACCTAAGGAGTCATATGGTAAAAATTTCATCCCTTCATTCTTTCCCAATAAGGCACACCAAATTTTCAATGACAGGTTATAAGCAGTGAATTTCTAGCAATAAGATAGAATTTCGAATTGTGATACCCTGACTTACGTAACTCTGAATTATATTCCATAAAATTTGTGGACAGCTTCGAATGTTAGTTTTTCAGTTATGTTGAATAATCATTCATATCATATAGTATTCATTGTGTGGTGTTATTGATGATGATGGTTGTGTGCATGTATATGTTGGTCGAATATTGATGAAAATGTGTATGTAGCCACGATTTGATGCATGCAGCAATGGAAACATGTTGTAATGTGTAAGAGATATATTATGTATTGGTATTATGGATTATGTTGATGCCGGTTCAAGTTATGGTAGCTTGCTGTATCAAGTTTAAGATTAATGTGAAAAGGATAAGCATGACACTTTTGGAGTCATTTATGTGACGAGTGTTAAGGTATCTTTAGGATAGAATACACCAATAAACATAGTTCTAGATAATTCATTCAACTGCTGCTATAAGAAATGTGTAGTTGTACATGAGTCGTTATGAATTTAGTTGAATGTCGTCTCGTTTCAATTTATAGAATGAGTAACCATACTTATTTCCCCCGTTAGCATAAGCTCATGTATTTTCACTTGATTGTAGACATTATATTCAAATCTTAATCATTTTTGGAAATCATGCCTTGTAGATGCCAAACAGGATATTCCACTCAACACCACAAATTTTCTCAAGCCATAGGCTCAGTTTTAGCCTATGAGTGAATGTTAATCATTCTTTTACGTTTCAGAATATGTTTTAAGACTTATATTTCATGTCTTTAGGACACAAATTTATATTTTATCAGAATATATGATTTAATGTTTTAAGCTTACAAATTCTAGTTACAAAAAGTTTTATAATATGATAGTTTTATATATGCTTTACGTAGTAATACATGTTTCAGAGTTTATTTAGTTTTTTTTCAATTACTTGAAACTAGTTTTCAAACTGCCAGTGGATAGTTGTCCACTCAGTTTTAGCACCCGGGTTCACTCAATTTGCTCCATAGAGCACTGATCACCCCCATGAGGCCCAACAACAGTTACAGTTTCAGCTTCACCTGCCTACATGATGCTAGGTCCCGCTAGGTAGGTTTTACACCCCCAAGTCGGCACTGGTGAGCTTTTCATTAGCAGGTTTTACACGTATATTCGTTACAGCTGGTTTTCAGTTTATCACGTTTTCCATATTCAAATTGTATTTTTTGTTACTAATTACATTCTTGTTTTCTTGCAACAGCTAAAGGTTTTATATTGTTTTCACTTAGCATTCACTCACCAGATATTTTATAAGACCTGACCCTAACCCCACCCCCATAATTCTTTTGTGATTGCAGGTTCAGTTCTAGCCTACGTGCTTTGGATTCTGGATCTTAGATATTCATGTTGGAGAAGATGGAGACCAACTGTAGTCATTAGAAGTGCATAACATGGGTCCACAATGTAGATGTCATTTAATAGAATATATAATTAAAGATGATGTTTAATACATTCAGATAGTTTCAGTAAATGTAATAGAGTATGGGTGTATTTAATATTGAGTGTGTGCATATATATATGAAGTGTGGAATTTAAGCTTACTTCACATGGTTCCAGGCTTATGATAAGATAGAGATGGGTATAACTACAAGATTGAGCATGACTTTTGGTACAGGTTGAATAGGGTATTACACGTTTTGCATGTACATGTCAGAGGCTTAGGGGATGGTCACGCCATCTCCGGCCAGTCACATATCCCAAATATACTGGGATGTGATTGGAAACTAATGTGCTTGACATATTAGAGATGTGGATATGACTTGAATGATGTGATTGCATAAGTTGATGTCTTGTGACATGAACCAAAATGATAACATGAACTACACTTGGAATCATGACATTAAAATGAATCTACATGAACTGAACATACATAATCCTCACTTGAACTACATGTAGAAATACATTAATGTGATCTGAACCTGCATAACCTGATTCTGCAACTACATGAATTAAACTTGATTATCTAAACATGACATGCATGATTCAAACTACATGATTTGTCAAACTGAAATTCATGACATGAAGTGTCTTGAAAACGTAAAGCTATTCCTGTATTGAAAACATGATACATAATATGCAATTTGTAAAACATGCACATAAGAAGAAAACTAAACATCATGCTGAAAACATATAACTTGTACTGAAAAACATAAGCATGAACTATATTTGAATTGCATAAACGTATCTATAAAACCATATCCGTGAACTAAAACATACATATACAATGACCATGATTGGGATGTCTCCCCCTCGTCGCCATACGTATCGGGATTGGGCCTTCGCCCCCGCGTACGCTCACATGTGACCTAAAAACATGAAAACCACACCAGTATAATAACCTGGCGGCATGAAACCAACCTAACGAGACCTAACACTGCATAGGCAGAGGAATATGAACTTGAATCATGAGCCTGTGAGGGTGACGAGAGGGGTTGGCACTACACTGGTGGTGTGAAAATACATTTATATACTAATAAAATCATGTTCTAAATCATGGTATAAATTTCATTAAAAATCAATTCTAATATCATAAAACATAAACATGCATACTAACAAAATAGAAGTTGAAATCTGGCAGGCATGGTACGTGAATGACTTGAAAAAGTCATGAATAACATGAAAATGAAAATTGAGAATTTATAACATGAGCTAACATGAGTAATATGGCATGAAAAACATGAGAAATATGACTACACTTGAAATTAATGTGGTTAGGGCATGAATTACATCAATAACATGACATGGAGAACATGAAAATATGACTTAACTGATTTCTGAATATATGACTGAACTATTGAAGTTCATGAACTAAGAGTATGAAGATCATGAATTGTCATATGCTGAAATATAATCCTACGAAGGGATTGTTAAACATATGTGATGACCTCAACTTGTACAAGAAAGATTGGAATGAATTAGGGTAAAAGACCTATTTCCTTTAGCTCTCTGGAATTCCAGAGAGCTGAAGGAATCCCAATAGTATTTAAAAAATAAAAAAATAATGGGAATAACACGCGCACTGCAGCGCGGGCGTCGTACATGAGCGCGGTGAAACCTATTTTCTCATGTTTTTGAGTTTCTGGACTCTGATTCAGCCCTAGTTTTTTCCTATACACTTATAATGGAATATAATATTTCATTAAAATATTTAAAATAACACCAATGCTCAATTACCATGGATTAGACCAACTTCTGCTGCACGGAGCACCGATCCGACCTTAAGGGTCCCACATCCGCCCCAACAGAATGGTATCAGAGCAGGTCTTAACCATACAACTCATGTTACATGTTTGACATATTTTTGAATCTATGCCTATATAATTTTAAATTAATTATGCATAAGTAATATTGGATATGCATTGCATGTTTTAAATTAAAATTATTATTTTACCCAAACATGATAATGACTTGATTGTCATAAATATCTCGTGATTAGGTGATTATTTTATTTTAAATAATAGTATTAATAATATTGGAGCATTATTGGATGATCTGTCTTGTCAATACAGAAATGAATGAGTTCTTATTACTTATGCCAAATACCGTCATTATTGTGAGGGTATACGTCATGAAATTGGATTTTGTGACGTATAAACCTAAACTTAGAGAGTCCCACAATATGAAGTGTACTCGTTGAGCACTTGGAAAACGCCTTATGAATAATACATATTAAATATCTAATCATTTAATCTGTAATAATCTCAGTTATTACATGAATTGTGAATATGACGAAATCCAATTTCATATTTCACGAAATCCAATTTCGTGTCCATAATTCACCCACTCATGAATTATGACGACCACAGATAATCTCGCTAAACTATGCAAGTCGAGGTCATTGCATACATATAATCCCTCTGTCACAGGCTATCCATATTATACATGTGATATAGATAAGAATGTCAAATCCTTATGATATAATATAACGGACTTTCAAAATTATGATCTTTAAATAACACTTGGAACTTGCTTCCGAAGTTATACCACGACCATGGATTTACTAGATCGCAAACATGTGTAGGATACATATGCCCTGTACACATGACTACCAGATTTTATCTTGATACGCACTGGATATCATTAGCATCGGTCCACACCCAATGAACAGGCGGAGGTCTGATCTAAATAGATTGGTGACGTGACTGTTGGACAATTATGACCCATAACATCACTATTTACAAAAGACATGGTGTTCTAATATAAATTAACAATGTGACAAAGGAAATTGCTCTTTTACCATTTTGTAATTGAATTACTTAGATATATAAATGATAAAAGTCCATATGATTAGTACCGAATTAATAAGATATGAGACAATATTAATTCACGAAAGGTTTAATCATTAAAAATCCCTAGTCGTAGTATTATCGAGACTAAACATCGATAATGTAGAATAAGCTAGTATTACACTTGTGCGCATTATGGAAGCTTAACGTCATAGTTCTCATATATTTAAGTATTGGATACTTATGCAAGTGTGATAGGAGGTTCTGTTAGCCATTGGACCTGGAACAGCTTCGCTTTGGATAGACCCATTTGAGTCTCATTGGTAGTATGACTATGTGTCTATGGGAATCCAAATCAGGGTAGGTGTATATGGTCTTAACCTGAGACCTGCATCGCTAATACTTGCGACAATCAGTTCGCTTTGGTTTTGGTCATCCGGAGCTTTACAGATTCTGTGTACGCCTCTTCTAGATTTATTGATAATAATAGTGTATTGGGTGTGATGTCAAGATGGGAATATCACTTCAGTCATATGGAGATGATGATCACGCAGGGATACAGAACTAGTACTCTTAAATGCTGTAGCTATCAGGATAGTATGACTAGGTCATGATTTTCCGATTACAGAGACTAGTTGCTAGTGATCCGATATATGCTTCGTACGGGGCAGACACAATTCCAGCCCTAGGCCTAGCATGTGACATCTGATACTGGATCGTATTATGCAATACATTGTATACTACGCCTGATACAAATTATATATTCCTCGTTGAATATTTCTGGAGAATTGGGTAGGCACGGTGCTTTACTAGAAGCCAACCATGTCTTGTAAATCGGTGAGAATATGGTACCGGGTACGCACGTGTTGGACAACCTTGCAGATTTGCTGACGAAAATGATATCTCAGTAAAAGTTTGAGCGACCCGTACATAGTTCAGGTGTTGGACATGTTGGACAATTATGACCCATAGCGTCACTATTTGTACAGATCACGGTGTTGTTGTACAAATTAACTATGTGACAAAGGAGATTGCACTCTTATCATTTGTGATTAGATATATAAATGATAGGAGGTCCCTGTGATTTGTTCCTGGATTGAGAATGATATGAGACAGTATCAATCCACGAAGGATAAATCATTAAATATCCCTAGTCAGAGCATTATCTAGATTGGACATCGATGAATGCGTAAAAGACTAGTATTACACTTGTGCGCGTTGTGAGGGCACAACGACATAGTTCTCATATATTTGAGTATAGGATACTCATGCAAGTGTAATAGGAGGTTGTGTTTCTCCGATGGTACGGGAATCAGCTTCGCTCTGGATAGACCCCATCGGAATTCCATTGGTAGTATGACTATGTGTCTATGGAAGTTCGAAATCAGGGTAGGTGTATTTGGTCTTAACCTGAGACTTGCACCGCTAATACTTGCGACAATCAATATACTTTGGTTGCGGTCGTCCAGGGCTTTAACAGGTTCTGTGTACGCCTATGCTGAGTATATTGAGAATCGTAGTGTGTTGGATGTGATGTCAAGACGGAAGTGTCACTCCAGTCATATGGAGATGATGATCGCGTAGGGATACATAACTGGTTCTCTAAAAAGGTTGCAACCATCGGGATAATATGACTTGGTCATGATTATCAGATAATAAAGAGACTAGTTGTTCGTAATCCGATATATACTTCGTATGGGGCAGACACTGTACCAGCCCCAGGCCTTGCATGTGATCATCCGATACTGGATCGAAATACGCAATACTATGTATACTATGCCTGATATAGATCCTTTATTCCTGTAAGGATATTTCTGGAGAATTGGGTAGGCATGACGCTTTACTAGAAGCCAACCTTGTCTTGTAATTCGGTATAAATGTAATACGAGGTACTTACGTGTTCGGATAGTCTGACGAACGAATTTACTGCCAACATATCCGGGGATCTCATGGGTCGCTTCCCGAAGATTCACCGATGACGTATGATTCGAACTTTTAATTAATCTGGGATTAATAAGATGAGAGAGAAAATTAATCTGGGATTAATTGCGGAGATATTTTATCTGGGATAAAATATCAAAAAAGAGAGAGAACGATTAATTTGGAATTAATCGATAAAATAATATATTTGATATATTAAACGAAATTGGATTTCGACGCGGAATTAGAATTAGATTTTAATTCGGGCGAACGAGTTAATTTAGAATTAATTCGTTAGCGATGTGAATAGTGACTTCGCTAGGCGTAATCATTTAATTGCTTCGCAACGGAAAATTTGTTAATTTGGAATTAGCGAATCCGAGCCCGGGATTGTTTGCGAGCGCATTCGTATTTCGAATTCGAGTGCGGCACGCAAGTCAAATCAAGCGTCAAATCGCTAGTCGCATCTAGCGTCACTTCAAGCGTCAAATCATTTGTCACTTTGAGTGATGTGACTTGACAACTTGACATGAATGATGTGAATAGTGATGTGGTAGTTGGAAGGCATTTATTGTTATTTGCCTTTGACTTGTGTAATTGAAAAATGGTATATGTTAATTGATTTTGGAAATTAATAAACTAATACACATTTTTCTTTTTTCATTCTCTCTATTTGCACACGTTTGGGAGACATTTCTTTCTTCTCTTTCATTCGGCCAACAAGCCAAATTGTTCTTCTGTTTCTGGGAAATGTCGAGAGCAATAGGAAGCAAGTGCTTGATTTTTGTGGCAAAAATCAAGAGAGCTAGCACTCCGAGAGACATGCAAAAGTGATAGGGAAGTCCACCCATGAGCCGGGAATCATTCGACGAAGCTTGGAGCTTGACGAAGACATCCATAGCCGAAACCAGTGAGCTGTGACAGTGCACACTGCCGAGCAGTCCAATGGGCAGAAGTTCGAGTTTTATTCGCTGCCGCGTCGCTCAACCGATCGATGTGAGTATTCCGCAACTCCTCGTATGTATTCACATGTGTTTCATGCTTGTTTATTGATACTTGGGACCTTAGCAAACTCCAACAATGGTATCATGAGCAAGGAAAAGCATGAAATATTTTAGGGCTTAAAATTTGGGTAAACTTGTGTTTGAGCATGATTAATGAAATTGGATGAATTAGTATGCTTAAATGTGTTTTAATTGAAGATTGATTGGATCAATTTGTTATAATTGTGTGGAACAAATTTCCCCAATTTTTGGTGTTGGCCGAATATATGCCCTATTTTGTCTTGGTGATTTTTTGATTTTTGATCATTGGATGTGTTGGAAATCATTCGGGATGTTGATTTAATGTCAATTGTGGAATTAATTGGATTGAATTCGAATCGGACATAAAATCCCAAATATTGCCGAGACATAAGAAGCATGAATGGGTTTGATTTTAATTAAATTGTGTTGGACATGATTTAATATTAATAAGCATGATTAAGTGTACGAATTTGATGTTTTGGAAATATTGATTTGGGTAATAATAATGCTATACACTTTAGGATAATTAAATGTGAAATTGGATTTTTGTGATTAATTATGTGGGCCTTAAATTGGATTTGGGCTTGTTGTGTTGTAATTGGGCTTATTGGGCTTGGTTGTACCAAGTTAGGTTTAGGCCAAATGGATTGGATCCAATTGGGCCCAAACCGCATCCATAAAGCCCAAATGCGACTAATGGACCTTTTAGTTTAATTGGGCCTAATGGGCCTAAATTGATTTATGGGCTTATGGGGTAACTCCCGGATTGGACTTTGGTTATTGGGTTCGACCCGAGTTGACCAAAAGTCCACGCCTTAAGAAATTAATTAAAAGCCCATTGGACTTTAATAAATTGACGTTGGACGTTAATCGGGCTTTGAGACCCGTAACGATTAAATTGGAATTTAAATCGTAAAGGTTTATTAATAAAGTGTGATATTTATTTGGAATTAAATAGTGAATTAGTATTAAATACAAATTGAATTGGATTTAATTGCGTAGTTTAATTTAATTCGAGAATTCGTACTTTGAGTACTTATTCGCAAAAAACGAGTTTGACTCGAGCAAAATCAAATCGTTGTTTGAACATTGGATGGTCACTAATCATCAGATTAATTAATTTGATTAGATTGATTGATAACATGCTTGTGTGAATACATGGTTGTGATGCATGAATAATGTATATCGGATGGATATTAGATGGGTGGGGCAATTTTAGAAATTGTTGTAATAAATTTGATTTATTAATTGGATCTGCGTGTCCAGCCTTATCACCTCCTTATTCTTTGTATTCTATTCTCACATATTCCCCTCAATGTAAATGAGGTTTCTTTAGAAGTGTAGTGGTAACGGGTAGAAGCAAATACATGTGTTAGCGGGAGAGAGAAAGAGAGAGTTTTGATC
Organism: Zanthoxylum bungeanum; assembly: GCA_019454045.1. Taxonomy (NCBI): domain Eukaryota; kingdom Viridiplantae; phylum Streptophyta; class Magnoliopsida; order Sapindales; family Rutaceae; genus Zanthoxylum; species Zanthoxylum bungeanum. The sequence continues at coordinate 105,636 of SKCR01026648.1, read as the reverse complement.
TAGGATCAATGTGTAAAGTATCCATCCGCATATCATTATTATTTTATTCATATGCGCTTTATTATGTGTTTAGAATGCATGTTTAAGGGTGTATGATGAGGAGACCTTAACAAAGATAATAAATTGGTTGCCAATTTGCACTCTAAAAACCCTCGCAAAATATTAAGCGTCTTTCCTTCCATTGAGTGATTCTCACTCAAGATCCGAGATTGGCATTGGCTTGTTGGCCAAAGTCAAGGCCTTTGTCCGTCGAGGATGTGTTTGAATCATGAGAGCTTTGTTCCATTTCAGTGTCTTGTCCAAGTTGTGGTTTGTTGGCCAAAGTCAAGACCACTTCTTGTCCATCGACATTGATTACGAAGCTTTCCATGGTCAATGGGTCGCGCTTAACTGGGATCACTAAGTTTGTTGTGCCAAAGCCAAGGCTTAGTTGATTCAGAGGAAAAAGGTTATGTAATACATTGGATGTATTGGCATATATAAGATATATGTTTCAGACTTGGATGTCCCCCTACCGGATCTAGGAATTGGATTGGATCCAATCGATCTTAGAGATCTACCTAGTTAATATCATACAATTGTTGGCCAAAGTCAAGATTGTGTGATATTAACGGGATCCTAGCCCACTAGGAAACACGATTTCCCGAGTACTCGACAGAGGGTTAGAGGCTTGCCGAAAAATAGTGGGAGGCAAGAATTGAATTTGCAATATTCGTTTAATTACTTGCCATACGCGCTCAAACAAATATCATTCGTCAAATAAATTAAATGTTAGTTGGACTAATATTGAAATTGTTGTTTTAATAAATAGTTGGACTATATTCAAACTATTCATTTATAGTTGATTTTATAATTGGATTATAGTAATCAATATAATTGATATTGATCTATTAGTTATAGTTGATTAAATAGTTGGACTATTGTAATCATTATAATAAATAGTACCGAAATCGTTGATTACATAGTTGGACTATTAGAATCAAGATAAAAATTGAAAGATTGAGATTTAAAACATAATCCTAAGGAAAATGTATTTAAATGGTTTAATTTTCAAATTGGGAAAATTTCAGGATGGTCCTGGAAAAAATAATAAGTTACTTTATTTGATAAAATAAACATTAGGCCTAACCGGAGTTAAGCAAATAGTAGAGCATAATCTTTGGAAGATTTATGTGATGATAACTTTAGGCTTAATCCATTAAGCTTGTCGCAGTAGACTCCTTAATTTCTAATCATAACTAAGGATTAGATCCTTAAAGTATGATTAATGAAAATGAAGGATCTTCATAAATCTATGCTTAGATTTTAGAAGTACTAATATTGCAATAAATAACTCTTGGAGAGTTAATGACTATTCTCTAGGAAGATAAAGTCAAACTTTGTAATTAGGAAAGTGGCGCAGGGCGCACCTTACTTTGATATTCTAGAGTGCTAAGGCTTGGCCAAAGACTTCTGGAATGTGAAAATGGCAAAGGCAAAATCATTATAATCTTTTAGAAAGATAAAGGACATATCCCAAAATATCTTCCTAAAATGTGGCAAACGGGATCGCGGAAGCGTGACTGCCGTTTGGACAAAGCAGACATGAAGGAATTGAAGACGAGCAAGGCTCTGACTTCAAATATGTTTGTCATAAATATATTCACTACTAGTATTAAAATTGGATTTTAGATACTTAGTGTGAAATATATATATATTGATGTTCAGAATCTGCTATGAGCATGATACTGACTTCAATTGAGATTTATCTGCGAATTGAAAACGGGACGAAAGTCATTGTTTTAACCGTAGATACCTAAGTTTAGGAACTAGCCTTCAGGTGTGTACCTAAATTTGGAAACTGTTATAATGTAACTAGTTTGACTAGATACATTATCTCTATATCAGTGTTTAATCCGTTGCGGATGAACCTTTATATTCTAGAACACTAAAGTGTTTTATTATAAAAAGATGATATTGAGATAAACACATTAGATGTGAATAACAGCATTTATATTTTGAATATAAATAAATCTCAAACGTATAACATGACAAACAAATAGCTCAAACTGATTTGATCAGAAGAAACTAATATTGTGGCATTGTTTTCTGGGACACAATTAAACAAGACTCGTATATCCGCACTTTTGAAGAGTGGGTACTAGGACTAATTTGATTCTGTTCAAATAAAGTCTACGAATCTAGTTTATTGGGCAAAATGCCTAAAACATATTTACTTGGTAAAAGTGTAAAAGCCACCTATCTGTTAGCCCTGGTTCATAGTGAAGCAAGTGGGCCCATGTCTAGCTAGGCTAGAGGTGGATATGAATATTTCGTGACCTTTACGGATGTGGCATCACATTATGGTTATGTGTTTCCTTTTGGAACACAAATCGGAAACTTTTAAAGTTTCGAAACGAAATAGACAAACAGATCGGCTAAAGTATTATACCATCACAGTAAGACCGTAATGGAAAATATTTAAGCAATAAGTTTCTAATATACTTGAAAGAGTATAATATTCTTTCAATGAGGACTCCTCCCGAAATACGTCAGTTTGACGGTGTGTCCGAACGGATAAACCAAATTTTGTTAGACATGATAAAGTTAATCATGAGTCCCTCTGAGCTACCATTTCCTTCAACGGATAAACATTAACAGTGCAGAACTTATTTAGAATAAGGTTCCATAATATCTGTTTGACAGACTTCATATTAGATATGAATGAGAAAGAAACTGGGTTTCTCATTCCTGAATATTTGGGAATGCTAGGCATATGTTTGGATGATACCAAACTAAAACCCAAATTGGATAAGTGCCAATAGTAGGCTATCCTAGGGATACCTAAGTATAATACTTATACAACTCACAAGAGAACAATTTAATTGTTGATCACCATGCAGCTTTCCTATGAGAGGAATACCGATATGCAGTGGTAAGTGGGAGGATAGTAAAACTCGATGAAAATCGAAGTAATACTATTCCAGGCATCGAATACTAATGGAACACATATAGTTCATCAAGGATGAAAAATATAACATTAATCTTCAAATACAAAAGAACCGCGTATGTCGGAGAGAGTCAGAAAACAATCTGGGTATGGGTTTCTGATCTCACCTCGAAAAGATGTCAATCTTATTGAGGTATACCAACTGACTACGTATGAGGAAGTGATACAAGGTATCGACTCCATATTATGGCAAAGTGTCATGAGTCTGAAATGGATTCCATGTATATCAACTTAGTTTGGATACTAGTTAATGTACCGCAAGGCATAGTGCCTATTGGTACTATATTAGTCTTCAAGGAAGACATACATGGATGGCAACATACCAACGTGTAAAGCTAGGCTTTTAGCGGAAAGGTATCGTTATCAACATTGTGTTGATTACGATTCAACCTTTTACCTGTTGCCACGGTAAATCCATTTGGATAATGCTTGCTTAAGCTGCGTGTTTCATTTATGAAATATGACAGCTTTACGGGAATATCGCTTTCCTGAAAAGGAAACCTTTCGGAGGATGTTTACAACATCCTGTCGGTTTTGTCGTACCAAAACTAGCAAACAAGGTTTGCAGGTTATTCGATCCATGTATGGATTGAAGCAAGCATTAGGTTCTTAGAATTAACGTTTTGATGTAATCATAATAGTTATGATTTAATTCAAAACGAAATGATTCTTGTGTATAAGAGGGTTAGTGGGAGCGCACTGACAGTGGTTGTCATATAAATAATGATAATATGTCATTTCTTGGAAATGATATTCCCATAATAATAATCGGTGAAAGCTTGGCTTTTGAGAAAACTCTCCAAGAAATTGTACATTGAAAAATGTACGTGACCCGGTGTCTCATACGCTTTGAGCATATGAAGTCACAAACAGGCCAATCCAAGTGATAGTCACTGGATTGATGTTAAGAACATCCGTTAGTATCTTAGAGATCTAAGGATGCTATCTTAGTCTATGGAGAAGGAGAACTTGAAGTGACTGGGATCACTGTAGCAAGTTTCCTAACCGATAAAGACGACTAAAAGTCGTAAAACGGTACTATACAGTTTGAATAACAGAATAGTGAGCTGGAAATCTTCCAAGCAAGATACTGTTACCGAATAAACAACAATACGGGTTATTGCTACAGCTGAGGCAGCTATAGAAGCCATTTGGGTCGATAATAAATCTAATTAGATTAGATATAATTCCGTTAGCGGCTGAGCTAGATGTCAGCACAGGCTAAAGAATTAATGGTCTTGACCGGCATAAACACACACGTATAACGCACGTATCGTTCAAGTAGTATAAAAATTCGATCCCACGAGGACTTAATTCCTACTGTTGTTATTAATTATTGATACTATTTATTTACAGGTATCTAATTATAGGGAGAAATTAATTGATTGCTTTTGGTTGGTTGAATGTGGATTTGCTAATTAAAATAAAAACACAGACTCAAAGGAAAATACTAAGGAAAATAAAAGAAAAGACTCAAAGGTCTAGGGTCGTGACTCCACAAAATATTATTATAAAGATGAATTGATTCTCTTATTTATGTGTAATAAATCAGATTGTTACCTGGAACACGAAAATATGCAAAAGCCTTTGTCGATGGTCAGACATAAATACCCAGTATAACCTAATTGAACTATATGTCTATGTCAACAAAATTACCTGGATTCATTAAGATTAAGTTCCAATTATGGCTACCCCCGCCCGACAGGTATATGTCTATCCTGTAAGGAAATCTATTAAAGGGTTATCTATCCTCAAGGAAGATCGTGGGCTATTGAATCTAAGGCTGAAACTTAAAATCCCTATGTCTAGTTCATTTTAAGTTTACCATATCAATCTTATTGGTGATCAGACAACAAAAAGCATTAAGCTTAAGACTCAATAAACAAACTAAAGAATTACCCAGCATTTTATTTTTATTTGCTACAGCTGAGGCAAGCAATAGAAGCCATTTGGGTCGATAATAAATCTAATTAGATTAGATATAATTCCGTTAGCGCGGCTGAGCTAGATGTCAGCACAGGCTAAAGAATTAATGGTCTTGACCGGCGTAAACACACACGTATAACGCAAGCGCACGTATCGTTCAGTAGTATAAAAATATCGATCCCACGAGGACTTAATTCCTACTATTGTTATTAATTATTGATACTATTTATTTACAGGTATCTAATTATAAGGAGAAATGAATTGATTGCTTTTTGTTGGTTGAATGTGGATTTGCTAAATAAAATAAAAACAGACTCAAAGGAAAATACTAAGGAAAATAAAAGAAAAGACTCAAAGGTCTAGGGTCGTGACTCCACAAAATATTATTATAAAGATGAATTGATTCTCTTATTTATGTGTAATAAATCAGATTGCTAACCTGGAACACGAAAATATGCAAAAGCCTTTGTCGATGGTCAGACGAAAATACCCAGTATAACCCAAATGAACCATATGTCTATGTCAACCAAATTACCTGGATTCATTAAGATTAAGTTCCAATTATGGCTACCCCCGCCCGACATGTATATGTCTATCCTGTAAGGAAATCTATTAAAGGGTTATCTATCCTCAAGGAAGATCGTGGGCTATTGAATCTAAGGCTGAAACTTAAAATCCATATGTCTAGTTCATTTTAAGTTTACCATATTAATCTTATTGGTGATTAGACAACAAGAAGCATTAAACTTAAGACTCAATAAACAAACTAAAGAATTACCCATAAAAAGAAAATCAATTATTAAGTGTCGATATTGTGTTTCATCACTTCCCTAGAATAAAAATAAAATGCTGGGGTTAGAGGATCCACATTTAATATTTCTTATCTAGGAATCTCACTTATTATAATATATGAATTATTTTATGTTCTGCTTTCTCAGGAATTAATAATGTTAAACATTTAAAACTAGCCATATAGGCGGTAATCCATTTAGTCCAATTACACCAGCCATATAGGCGGTAATTATATGTCACATAAAGACCAGCCATATAGGCGGTAAAGTAATTTATATTTAGACCGACCATATAGGTGGTAATAAAGTCTGACATTAATTAATCCGGTTAAATTATAATTTATAAATTATAGTTAAGTGAGATTTACCTAGATAATTATATGAAAGGTTTCACCTTTTACCCCAGCCCCAGGGAAGTTAAACTACAAAACATAAAAGAAAAGAGAAGAAGTAGAAGAACTACTATTATTACTGAAAATTAAAATACATAATTAAAAATATTATTTATATATACAAAACTAGATGCAATCCTCTAAAAACAGGGAAAAACTCCCAAGGAAAGCACACCAAATGAAGTGGTGAAGGCCTCAATTTATAGGCAAATTCGGCATCCAGCGTCGCGATGCCAACTTCCTTCTTGCGTCGCGACACTGGCTCTGTTGACTTGGACCACGCGGGTTGACCACACGTGTTCTGTCGGCAGAATCTGGTGATGACACGTGTCACGCGGTGAAGGTGGTGCAATGAGAAGTCGACACGTGGCACACGGTGATTGGCTGAGCATTCGGTCCAATGAAAAGTTGACACGTGGCACGCGCTTAGGATTGGTCAAATTAGAGGTCGACATGTGGCAACATGTGATTTGTCCAATATTCGGTCCAATTAGAGATTGACACGTGGCACGTGCTTGCTTTGGTCCAATGAGATTTAGACACGTGGCAGCCAGTGCATTTTAGCAGATCTTTTGTGATGATGACACGTGGCATGGCGCACGTTAGCAAGGTCGACGCACGTTAGCAAGTCCAATTTCTCAGATTCTGACACGTGTCCCTCGGCGCACGTTAGCATGGCCGGCGCACTTTAGGCGTCACGACGCGTCAAAATTACAAAATTGCCTTTTTGTCATTTTTTCTCTATTTTGGCCCCAAATTAGTTCCAAAGCTTTCCCAACTTTATTTATCTGCAAAATAATATAAAACACATCAAAACGTTCACAAAACCCGAGAAACTATACAAAATATTAGGTTAGATGAGTGGGAAATAGTGATATAAATACCACTCATCAGGTCTCATCAACGATCCATATACATACTTCGATATTCATCTGATTCGTTCGGATCATACATTGTGGCGATATGATGATCTAATAAATCGCATCAGATGATAATCATGCAAATCCGCTGACGAAAAGCTTTTCTCAGCAATTTGAGCCAACCGTACATAGTTCGGGTGTTAGACACTCGAGTGACTGGCTATAGGCCAAGTGGGAGATTGTTGGACAATTATGACCCATAGCGTCACTATTTGTATAGATCACGGTGTTGCTGTAAAAATTAACTATGTGACAAAGGAGATTGCACTCTTATCATTTGTGATTAGATCACCTATATATATAAATAATAGGAGGTCCCTGTGATTTGTTCCTGGATTGAGAATGATATGAGACAGTATCAGTCCATGAATGATAAATCATTAAATATCCCTAGTCAGAGTATTATCGAGATTGGACATCGATGAATACGTAAAAGACTAGTATTACACTTATGCGCGTTGTGAGGGCACAACGGCATAGTTCTCATATATTTGGGTATATGATACTCATGCAAGTGTAATAGGAGGTTGTGTTTCACCGATGGAATGGGAAACAGCTTCGCTCTGGATAGACCCCCTCGGAATTCCATTGGTAGTATAACTATGTGTCTATGGAAGTCCGAAATCAGGGTAGGTATATTTGGTCTTAACCTGAGACTTGCACCGCTAATACTTGCGACAATCAATATACTTTGGTTGCGGTCGTCCAGGGCTTTAACAGGTTCTGTGTATGCCTATGCAAGGTATATTGAGAATCGTAGTGTGTTGGGTGTGATGTCAAGACGGAAGTGTCACTCCAGTCATATGGAAATGATGATCGCGTAGGGATACAGAACTGGTTCTCTAAAAAAGTTGCAACCGTCGGGATAATATGACTTGGTCATGATTATCCGGTAATAAAGAGACTAGTTGCTAGTAATCCGATATATGCTTCGTACGGGGCAGACACTGTACCAGCCCTAGGCCTTGCATGTGATCATCCGATACTGGATCGAAATATGCAATACAATGTATACTACGCCTGATATAGATCCTTTATTCATGTAAGGATATTTCTGGAGAATTGGGTAGGTATGGCGCTTTGCTAGAAGCCAACCTTATCTTATAATTCGGTATAAACGTAGTACGAGGTACTTACGTGTTCGGATAGTCTGACGACCGAATTTACTGCCAACATATCTGGGGATCTCATGGGTCGCTTCCCGAAGATTCACTGATGACGTATGACTCACACTTTTAATTAATCTGGGATTAATAAGATGAGAGAGAAAATTAATCTGGGATTAATTGCGGAGATATTTTATCAGGGATAAAATATCAATAAAAGAGAGAACGATTAATTTGGAATTAATCGATAAAATAATATATTCGATATATTAAACAAAATTGGATTTCGACGCGGAATTAAAATTAGATTTTAATTCGGGCGAACGAGTTAATTTAGAATTAATTCCTTAGCGACGTGAATAGTGACTTCACTATGCGTAATCATTTAATTGCGTCGCAACGGAAAATTTGTTAATTTGGAATTAGCGAACCCGAGCCCGGGATTGTTTGCGAGCGCATTCGCATTTCGAATTCGAGTGCGGCACGCAAGTCAAATCAAGCGTCAAATCGCTAGTTGCATCTAGCGTCACTTCAAGCGTCAAATCACTTGTCACTTTGAGTGATGTGACTTGACAACTTGACATGAATGATGTGAATAGTGATGTGGTAGTTGGAAGGCATTTAATTGTTATTTGCCTTTGACATTTGTAATTGAAAAATGGTATATGTTAATTGATTTTGGAAATTAATAACTAATACACATTTTTCTTTTTTCATTCTCTCTATTTGCTCACGTTTGGGAGCCATTTCTTTCTTCTCTTTCATTCGGACAACAGCCCAAATTGTTCTTCTGTTTCTGGGAAATGCCGAGAGCAATGGGAAGCAAGTGCTTGATTTTTGTGGCAAAAATCAAGAGAGCTAGCACTCCGAGAGACATGCGAAGGTGATAGGGAAGTCCACCCATGAGCCGGGAATCATTCGACGAAGCTTGGATCTTAACGAAGACATCCATAGCCGAAACCAGTGAGCTGTGACAGTGCTCACTGCCGAGCAGTCCAATGGGCAGAAGTTCGAGTTTTGTTCGTTGCCGCATCGCTCAACCGATCGATGTGAGTATTCCGCAACTCCTCGTATGTATTCACATGTGTTTCATGCTTGTTTATTGATCCTTGGGACCTTAGCAAACTCCAACAGGACACTTGAGTGATTGGCTATAGGCCAAGTGGGAAATTGTTGGACAATTATGATCCATAGTATCACAATTTGTAAAAGACATGGTGTTTTTGTACAAATTAACTATGTGACAAAGGAAATTGCTCTCTTATTATTTTGTAATTGGATTACTTGGATATATAAATGATAAAAGTCCATATGATTAGTACCGGATTAATTAGATATGAGACAATATTAATCCACGAAATGTTTAATCATTAAATATCCATAGTCGTAGTATTATCGAGACTGACATTGATAATGCAGAATAGGCTAGTATTACACTTGTGCGCGTTATTGAAGCTTAACGGCATAGTTTTCATATATTTAAGTATTGGATACTTATGTAAGTGTGATAGGAGGTTCTGTTAGCCGTTGGACCGGGAACAGCTTCGCTCTGGATAGACCCCTCGGAGTCCCATTGGTAGTATGACTATGTGTCTAAGGGAATCCAAATCAGGGTAAGTGTATGTGGTCTTAACTTGAGACTTGCATCGCTAATACTTGCGAAAATCAGTACGCTTTGGTTTTGGTCATCCAGAGCTTTAACAGGTTCTATGTACGCCTCTTCTGGGTTTATTGATAATCGTAGTGTATTGGGTGTGATGTCAAGATGAGAGTATCACTTGAGTCATATGGAGATGATGATCACGCAGGGATACATAACTAGTACTCTTAAATGCTGCAGCTATCGGGATAGTATGACTAGGTCATGATTTTCCGATTACATAGACTAGTTACTAGTGATCCGATATATGCTTCGTACGGGGCATACACAATCAGTGAGAACGTGGTACCGGGTACGCATGTGTTTGGATAGTTTGATGACTGTATTTACTGCCAACATATCCAGGGATCTCTTAGGTCGCTTCCCAAAGATTCACTGATGACATTTGACTCGAACAGAATTAATCTGGGATTAATTCTGAGAGACACAATTAATCTGGGATTAATTACGGCAAGAATTAATATGGGATTAATTATGAAAGAGAAAATTAATCTGGGATTAATTGCGGTAAGAATTAATCTGGGATTAATTCATTTAGAAGAGAGAACGCGATTAATTTGGAATTAATCGGCAAAGTAAATTTAATAGTTAAATTGTATTTTATTATTTAATTTATTTAATTGGGCTAAAATAATATATTGGATATATTAATTGAAATTGGATTTCAATAAGGAATTAAAATTGGACTTTAATTCAAGCAAATGAATTAATTTGGAATTAATTCGTAAGCGACTTTCGTAATAATTTTGCTAGGCATTATTATTTAATTAAATTGGATTTAATTAAGTCGCGACGGAAAATTCGTTTAATCGGATTAAACGAACCCGGGCCCAAAGTGTGTTGTATAAACCAACTTGAATTTGAAATTCAAAATTGGGTGGGACCCACAACTCACATCACATGTCTAATTGTGATGGTGGTAATTTGGAATAGTAATTGGATTATTTAAACCAACACACCAACCAAGCCAACACAACTATTCATCATCTCTCTCTTTTCTCTTCATGTTGCCCGAACTTCTCCCTCTCTTTTCTTGAATTTTTGTTGCAAAAATTCATCAAAGCTAGCACTTTAGGAGTCAAAGAAAGGTGATAAGGAAACTCACTCAAGATTTTGGAACTCTACAACAAGGCTTGGAGCTTCTACAACAAAGAAAGTTTTGAATTTTCTCATCCGTTCAATGTAAGTTTTTTCCGCAAACTTTCTTGATATATTCACACACGAATCAACCTTAGAGATCCTTGGCATGTCTATGACACTAACAATGGTATCAGAGCGCCAATCTAAGTATGATTTGATTTCTAGGGTTTATATAAATTATTTGGGGATTTTGTGCTTGGAGCTTATAAATTTCTAAATTGGTTGTTTGGATGTGGTTGGATGATGATGAATTGGATTTGTGCATCTTTGGAATTGAGAAAATTGGTTGGATCAAAATTTCCCTAATTCCCTAGCCATCGCCGAATGTATGAACCCTAATACACTCATGGTAATTTTTTGAATTAGACTACTGGATGAGTTTAAAGCATGAAATGAATGTTGATTGTTGATTTAATTGGATTGAAATCAAAATTGAATGTTATGTTATGCAATTTCCGTGAGCTTAAGCATGTTGGATGAGTTGATTTTGCTTCAATTTGTGTTGGACATGAATTGGATAATTAGCATGATTAAATTGATTAATTAATGTTTTGGAAAAATTAGATTAATAGATTAATTGTGTTAATTACACTTTAATTGAAATTAATGTGATATTTGGAATATTATGTTAATATAAATTAGTCTTTAAACTTGGATTGGGCTAATTTGTTATATTTGGGCTAATGGGCTTGGTTGGGCCAAGTTTGGTTTTGGACAATTGGGTTGGATCCAATTGAGCCTAAAACCATTTCCATAATGTCCAAATATGACTTTTGGGCCTTTAATAATTTAACTGGGCCTAAATTGATTTTTGACATAGGGTGATTCCTAATTGGGCCTTGGCTATTGGGTTGGATCCATATTGGCCAAAGCCCATGCATAAAGAATTAATTGAAAGCCCATTGGACTTTAATTCAATTGGCATTGGATGCTAATTGGGCCTTTGAGACCCAATTGGATTGGATTTGGAATCCAAGTCTTTAAGGCACATAAAAAATGTAATTATTTAATTTGGAATTAAATATGAATTAGTATTGGATATAATTTAAAATTGGATTTAAAATTGTAGTTCGATATAATTCAAAAATACTTACTTTGAGTATTTATTCTTAAACGAGTTGGACTCGCGCAAATCAAACCATTGTATGAACATTGGATGGTCACTAATCAAAGATCAATTAATTGGATTAGATTGATTGACAACATGCTTTGTGTGAATACTTGGATGTATTTGTATGAATAATGTATATCAGATGGATATTAGATGGGTGGGGTTAATTTTGAAAATTATTGTAAGTATGGTACTTATTTATTAAATTGGACCTGCGTGTCCAGCCTTTCACCTCATTTTCTCATTGTATTTCTCTTCTCACCAATTCCCCTCAATGTAAATAAGGTTTCTTTTAGTGTTATGTAATTGGGTAGAAGTATGTAAAGTGCTAGCGGGAGAGAGGAAATAGAGAGATTTGTTCTAGGAACAAATTGTATTAAATATCCATCCGCATATCATTATTAAATTTTATCGCGCCTTATTATGCTTTTAGAATACATGTTTAAGGGTGTATGATGAGACCTAATCAAAGATAATAAATTGGTTGCCAATTTACGCGAAAAACCCTAATTAAATATTAAGCGTTTTCCTTCTATTGAGTGGTTCTTTCTCAAGATCCAAGATTGGCATTGGTTTGTTGGCCAAAGTCAAGATCATTGTCCATCGCGGATGTGTTTGAACCACGAAAGTTTTGTTACATATCGCATGTCTTGGGCAATTGTGATTTGTTGGCCAAAGTCAAGGTCACTTCTGTACATCGACATAGATTACGAAGCTTTCCCACTGTCAATGGGTCACACTTAACTGGAATCATTAAGCTTGTTGAGCCAAAGCCAAGGCTTAGTTGATTCAGAGGAAAAGGTTTGGAAATATATATTGGATATATATCTCGGACTTGGAGGTCCACCTACTGTATCTAGGAATTGGATGGGATCCAATTAATCTTAGAGATCTACCTAGTTAAGTTTCATACAGCTTGTTGGCCAAAGTCAAGGTTATGTGTTATTTAACGGGATCCTAGCCCACTAGGAAACTGGGTTTCCCGAGTACTCCACAGAGGGTTAGAGGCTCGCCAAAAAATAGTGGGAGGCCAGTATTAAATTTGTAATTTCATTTAATACTTGCTTACACACGCTCTTTTATTTTATTTATCGTTGTTATAAATATATTAGTTGGACTAATATTGAATATTGCTTTCTTTGAACAGTTAGACTGTACAAGACACTACTCCACTTGTAGTTGGTTTTATAGTTGGACTATAGAAACCATCACATTTTGAGTGTACCCGAAATCGTTGATTGGATAGTTGGACTATTGCAATCGAGATGGCTGGAAAGATTAGCGTTACAGACATCATCATGAGCGATAATTTCTTTAACAACTCCAATTTTCCAGATTGGGAGGTGAATCTCACTATAGCCTTGGGAGCCGAGAAGTTACTCTATGTCATAAAGAAACCTCTCGGGCATGAGCCTAAAGTTTAGCAAACAGTAGAGCATGAGCTTTGGAAGACTCATCGTGATGATAACTTTAGTGCTCAATCTGTCATGCTTGCCGCAATGACTCCTCAATTTCATCGTCAGAACAAAGGATTGGATCCTTATAGTATGATGTTGAAATTGAAGGATCTTCGCAGATCTAACCTTAGATCTTAGCGTGACTGCCGTGAGTACAAGGCGGAGTTGAAGGAAATGAAGACGGGCAAGGCTCCGGCTTCATGTATGTTTGTTATAAACATGTCCACTACTAGTTTTAAAATTGGATTTTGATTCTGGATGTGGTACTCACATATATACTGGTGTGCAGGATTTGCTCACTAGCAGAATACTGGTTTCAGATGAGATCGACCTACGAGTCAGAAACGTGACGAGAGTCACTGTTTTGGCCGTTGGGACCTATGTTTTGTATCTGCCCTTGAGGCATGTAATTACATTAGGTGACTATTATTTTGTACCTAGTTTGACTAGAAACATCATCTCTGCATTTTGTTTAACACGTTGCGGGAATACCTTTGTATTCCGAAACACTGGGTGTTTTGTATATAAAGATAACATTTTGATATGTACAACAGATGTTAATAATATTATTTATATTTTGAATATAAATGAATCTCAAACATATAACATGAAAAACAAATGGCTCAAATTGAGTAATTATACTGAGACTTATTTATGGCATTGTCATCTAGGACGCATTAACAAGACTCGTATATCCACTCTTTGGAAGAATGGATACTTGGACGATTTTGACCCTAATTCATATGATGTCTGTGAATCTAGTTTATTAGACAAAGTGCCTAAAATGCCTTTTAGCGGTAATGGTGTACGTGCCACCGAAATGTTAGCCCTCGTTCATGGTGACGTATGTGGGCCCATGTCTAGCTAGGCTAGAGGTGGTTATGCATACTTCGTAACCTTTACGAATGGTGCATCGCGTTATGGTTATGTGTATCATATGAAACACAAGTCGGAAATTTTTGATAAATTCAAAGAGTTTCGACACGAAGTAGAAAAACGAACCGGTAAAAGTATTAAAACATTACGGTCGAACCGTGATGGAGAATACTTAAGCAATGAGTTTCTTGATTACTTGAAAGAATATGGTATTCTTTTACAGTGGACTCCTCCCGGAACACCTCAATGAAAGGTGTGTCCGAACAGAGAAACCAAACTTTGTTGGACATGGTAAGGTTAATGATGAGTCGCACTGAGCTACCAATTTCCTTCTGGGATACGCATTGAACAGTGCAGTACTTATTTTGAATAAGGTTCCATAAAAGTCTGTTGGACTGGCTCCATATGAAATATGGACAGGAAAGAAACCGAGTTTCTCATTCCTGAAGATTTGGGGATGCTGGGCATACGTTAAACGTTTGGATGGTACCAAACTAGAACCCAAATCGGATAAGTGCCTATTTGTAATTGGTTATCCTAGGGAAACCAAAAGATATTATTTCCACAACCCACAATAGAACAAAAATATTTGTTGCTCTCCATGCGGTTTTCCTAAGAGGAATTCCTAAATGCAGTGGTACATGAGAGGAAAGTAGAACTCGATGAAAATCGGAGTGATACTATTCCTGGCACTGAATCCCTTACGGAACGTGAACAGTTCATCAGGGATGAGACTGTACCACAATCTTCTAATAGACAAGAATCGCGTAGGTCGGAGAGAGTCAGAAAACAACCTAAGAGGTATGGGTTTCTGATCTCACCTCATGTGGGTATCAATCTCATTGAGGAAGACGGACCGGCTACGTATGAAGTAGCGATACAAGGTATCGACTCCTCTTTATGGCAGGAAGCCATGAAGTCTGAAATGGATTCCATGAATACCAACCAAGTTTGGACACTGGTTGATATACTAGAAGGCATTGTGCCTATTGGTAGTAAATGGGTCTTCATGGTGAAGACAGACATGGATGGCAACATACAAACGTACAAAGCTAGGCTTGTAGCGAAAGGGTATCGTCATCAACATGGTGTCGATTACGACGAAACCTTTTACCCGTTGCCATGATTAAATCCATTCAGATAATGCTTGCTAAAGCTGCATATTTCGATTATAAATATGGCAGATGGACGTCAAAACCACTTTCCTTAACAGAAATCTTTTGGAGGATGTTTATATAAAACAGCCTGATGGTTTTGTCATGCCATAACATGCAAACAAGGTTTTCAAGTTAAATCGATCCATTTATGGATTGAAGCAAGCATTGTGTTCTTGGAACAAATATTTTGATGAGATCATATTACAATATGGTTTCATTCAAAATGAAGATGATTCTTGTGTATATAAGAATGTTAGTGGGAGCGCATTGACATTCATTGTCCTATATGTTGATGATGTATTGTTTTTTAGCAATGACATTCTCATACTACAATCGGTGAAAGCTTGGCTTTCATTAAAATTCTCCATAGAAAACTTGGGAGAGGCAACCTTTATTCTGGGAATAAGGATCTACTGAGATAGATATAAAAGTTGTTGGCACTCTCCGAGAACTTGTACATTGACAAAAATGTACGCGACCTGGTGTCTCATATGCTTTGAGCATCTGTAGTCACTATCAGGCCGAACCAGGTGATGGTCACTGGATTGATGTTAAGAACATCCTTAAGTATCTTAGACGAACTAATGATGCTTTCTTAGTATATGAAGAAGGAGAACTTGAGGTGACTAGGTTCACCGATGCAAGTTTCCAAACTAATGAAGATGACTGTAAGTCGTAATCAAGATACATATTTTATTTGAACAACAGAACAGTGAGCTGGAAATCTTTAAAGCAAGATATTGTTGCCGATTCAACAACAAAAGTGGAATATAATGATGCGGCTGAGGCAGCAAAAGAAGCATTTTGGATCTATAAAATTCCTAATTGGAGTAGGAGTAGTTCTGTTAGCTGCTGAGCTGGGCTATAGCACAGGCTAAGGAATTACGGTCTCATCAATGATCCAAGTATGTACTTTGATGGTTTCATATGATTAATGAGATCATACATCATGGCGATGTAAAGATCAAAAGATCGTATCAGATGATAACCTTGCAGATTCGCTGACGAAAGCGATATCTCAGCAAAAGTTTGAGCGACCCATACATAGTTCAGGTGTTGGACACTTGAGTGATTGGATATAGGCCAAGTGGGAAATTGTTGGACAATTATGACCCATAGCATCACTATTTGTAAAAGACATGGTGTTTTTGTACAAATTAACTATGTGACAAAGGAAATTGCTATTTTATCATTTTGTAATTGGATTACTTGGATATATAAATGATAAAAGTCCATATGATTAGTACCAGATTAATAAGATATGAGACAGTATTAATCCACGAAAGGTTTAATCATTAAATATCCCTAGTCGTAGTATTATCGAGACTAACATCGATAATGCAGAATAAGCTAATATTACACTTGTGCGCGTTATGGAAGCTTAACGGCATAGTTCTCATATATTTAAGTATTGGATACTTATGCAAGTGTGATAGGAGGTTCTATTAGCCGTTGGACCGGGAACAGCTTCCCTCTGGATAGACACCTCGGAGTCCCATTGGTAGTATGACTATGTGTCTATGGGAATTCGAATCAGGGTAGGTGTATGTGGTCTTAACCTGAGACTTGCATCGCTAATACTTGCGACAATCAGTACGCTTTGGTTTTGGTCGTCCGGAGCTTTAACAGGTTCTGTGTACGCCTCTTCTGGGTTTATTGATAATCGTAGTGTATTGGGTGTGATGTCAAGATGGGAGTATCACTTCAGTCATATGGAGATGATGATCACGCAGGGATACAGAACTAGTACTCTTAAATGCTGCAGCTATCGGGATAGTTTGACTAGGTCATGATTTTCCGATTACAGAGACTAGTTACTAGTGATCCGATATATGCTTCGTACGGGGCAGACACAATTTCAGCCCTAGGCCTAGCATGTGACATCTGATACTGGATCGTATTACGCAATACATTATATACTACGCCTGATACATATTATATATTCCTCGTTGAATATTCTAGAGAATTGGGTAGGCCCGGTGCTTTGCTAGAAGCCAACCATGTCTTGTAAATCGGTGAGAACGTGGTATCGGGTACGCACGTGTTCAGATAGTTTGATGACCGTATTTACTGCCAACATATCCAGGGATCTCTTGGGTCGCTTCCCAAAGATTCACTGATGACATTTGACTCGAACATAATTAATATGGGATTAATTATGAGGGAGAAATTTAATCTGGGATTAATTACGACAAGAATTAATCTGTGATTAATTATGAAAGAGAAAATTAATCTGGGATTAATTGCGGTAAGAATTAATCTGAGATTAATTCATCTAGAAGAGAGAACGCGATTAATTTGGAATTAATCGGCAAAGTAAATTTAATAGTTAAATTTTATTTTACTATTTAATTAATTTAATTGGGCTAAAATAAAATATTGGATGTATTAATTGAAATTGGATTTCAATAAGGAATTAAAATTGGATATATTCATCCAAAGTGTGTTGTATAAACCAACTTGAATTTGAAATTCAAAATTGGGTGGGACCCACAACTCACATCACATGTCTAATTGTGATGGTGGTAATTTGGAATAGTAATTGGATTATTTAAACCAACACACCAACCAAGCCAACACAAATATTCATCATCTCTCTCTTTTTTCTTCATGTTGCCCGAACTTCTCCCTCTCTTTTCTTGAATTTTTGTTGCAAAAATTCATCAAAGCTAGCACTTTAGGAGTCAAAGAAAGGTGATAGGGAAACTCACCCTAGAGTTTGGAACTTTACAACAAGGCTTGGAGCTTCTACAACAAAGAAAGTTTTGAATTTTCTCATCCGTTCAATGTAACTTTTTTCCGCAAACTTTCTTGATATATTCACACACGAATCAACCTTAGAGATCATTGGCATGTCTAGGACATTAACAGTGACTTCCATCAAAGTGTGGAGGATAACTCATATATCCACTGTGGTATCTCAAGTCGAATGACCACTATGCTCGCTCAACTCGAGAAGATTCCTATTGACATTGCTGTACCATCTATTAGGAAATCTTCAGTGAGTCGTTCAATGTTTATCAAATAAACACCTACATGTTTATACGACTCTCCCGAGACTCCTGGTTCATTGAGATAAATCATCGGACCAAGTAACGATATACGTATGTACTGGTCTCAGCGGATTTTACTAACCGACCCGTGTTAGTAAATCTTGACCAGAAACTCTATTTAAGGATATATAACTTATAGTGATGCTTCCCAATGTCAATTACAAACTACGTTGTAACTGCGCACTACAATGTAAATCCTAGGGCCTTTGTCTAATATACACGTATCACTGAATTGGATTTAGTTTCAATATAATAATAATTAGATATCTAATCGTAATTAGATCGAATATGTATATAAAAGACAAGAGGTGCTACCATTAAATAAGTAATATTATGGAAAAAGAAATTATTTGTATTCATAAATCGGACATAAACATGATTCAGATTGGCACTTCGAGCACCAACCCAAACATAAGGTTGAAAAACCTAAAACAAAACAACTAAAGATTTATCATGATGACACATATTTGTTGCATCTTAGATTTGGTCATATTGGCCTTGATCGGATAGACAGGTTAATAAAGAACGAAGATTTAAATTAGTTAAAGCTTGGAACTTTACCAGTCTGCGAATCTTGTCTAGAAGAAAAGATGACCAAGACACCTTTTATTGGAAAAGGTATAAGAGCCAGTCAACCACTTGAGTTAATACATTCAGATGGTTGCGTGCCGATGAATATAAGAGCCCGGGGAGATTATGAATATTTCATCACATTTATTGATAATTTACCTTTGAAAAGTTCAAAGAGTATCGTGCAAAGGTTGAGAACCAATTAGATAAGATGATCAAAGCTCTACAATCGGATCGTGGAGGAGAATACCTTAATAGTGGTTTCGAGGAATTCTTGGTTGACCATGGGATAGTATCTCAGCTCACAACACCTGGAAGATCACAGCAGAACGGTGTTGTATATAGGAGAAATCGGAACCTACTAGACATGACTGTTTATTTACAGTTCACTACCTAGTTCATTCTGGGGATATGTATTGCAAAGAGCAATGTATATCCTTAATGTAGTTCCATCTAAGTATGTTCCTAAGACTTTCTTAGAGTTGTGGAGTGTTCGTAAAGCTAGTATGATATTTTCGCATATAGAGGTGTCCAATGCATGAGCTGAAGAATAAGACTATAAAGTTGGAGACACGTTATCAGGTGTGCCTATTTGTAGGCTATCCTAAGGAGACTAAAGGTGGGTTCTTTTACAGTCCGAAAGATAATAAAATGTTTGTGTCGAAAAATGCTACATTTCTCAAGGAGGACTGTACAAGGGTGTTCAAACTGCGAATTAAAGTGTAACTCGAAGAGTTACTTGCTGTAGAGACAAGACTCGGTCAAAGTTCCGGTTCAAGTTCCGGAATCGGAACCGGACCCCGACCGATTCAGTTAGGGTTCTTACCCTAACCGAATCGGTTGGAACCGCTGGAACCGAAAGGTTCCGGTTGGAACCCTAGGGTTCCAACCCCCACCCCCCGACGGGGGGGGCAGCCCAACGGCTAGTAGCCGTTGGGATGGGTGGGGGTAGGGAGCCCCAAAAAAAATTAAAAAAATAAATTTGGGGAATTCCAAAATTACCCCTAATAACAGTAATAAAACGGCTAATTTTAGGGGCATTTTAGGTATCACAAAAATATTCTAAAAATGTATAAATAGAGGTCATTTTTCATTATTTCAACACACCAATTTCTCAATTCTCAATTCTCTCAATTCTTATAATTATCTCATTCTCAATTCTCTAATTCTTTAAAATTTCTTAAACAACAAATGACAAGCTCATCTGAGAACACAATGTCAAATGTGCCAACTCAAGAGAGCGGCCCTAGTATCGGTTCACGGAGAATAGAAGTTAAGTCTCATTCCTCGGATGTTTTCAAAATTCATTTTCATTTAGACGATACTGATGAAGGTTCAAGAGCAGTATGCAACGATTACGGGGTTTCTTACAAATTTTCTGGTGGATACGGCAATATGATCAAACACCTGGAAAGACATTATGCGGTTGAACTTGGACTTGATACGACGAAAACTCAAATGGCCAGGTACACATCATCTAGTAGAGGTACGAGTGCTTTAGATTTATTTAAATATTCTGATGCTAAAAATAGAGAAGAATTTGATAAATTAACTTGTATGGCACATCTTTCCTTAAGTTTTGGTGAAAAAATTGCTTTTACTAATTACGTTCAAAATGCTTTAAATCCCGCTGCATGTAAAATAACTAGAAATACAACAAAGCGTCAAATTTTTAAATTATACAAAGATGGTAAAATTATTTTAAATGAAACATTTAGAGATATTAAAGGGCGTCTATCTATTTGTTCTGATATTTGGAGTGACTATTGGCGAACAACTCATATATGGGTATGACTTGTCATTGGATTGATGCATCATGGAACATGCAAAATTGACTTATGGCATTTAGACATTTTGATGAACAACATACTGAACAAAATATTTATAGAATGATGAAAGTAATTTTTGATGAATATGGTTTATTAGGTAAAATTTTAACAGTTGGATTTGATAA
The DNA here is from genome assembly GCA_019454045.1 of Zanthoxylum bungeanum. Lineage (NCBI taxonomy): Eukaryota > Viridiplantae > Streptophyta > Magnoliopsida > Sapindales > Rutaceae > Zanthoxylum > Zanthoxylum bungeanum. The sequence goes on along the minus strand of SKCR01026648.1, from coordinate 84,534 downwards.
TGCATCTGTAAATACTCTGCATCAATCACTGATTTAATAGAAATATGCGAACCAAATTTAGGGGGTTGTTTTTCATGTTCGTTGCACATATCATGTCCTTAATTTATGTGTTCAACATGGTTTGGAAAAATTATCACCTTTCATTGATCCTATTAAGAAAGCACTTAATTGTATTTGGTCATATTCTCAAGTTAGGAGAGAATGGGCCAAGTTTTGTAAATTCAATGGTATTAAACCGATAAAATTTTCAGGAGATGTTCCAACACGTTGGAATTCAACTTATTTTCTTTTATGCCAAGCTTTGAAATACAAAGATACATTACGTAGTTTTTTTCTCAACATGTTCAACATATCACACTTTTTCCTAATCAATGGGAAATTTGTGAAAAACATTTAGAGATTTTAAAAGTTTTTAATGATGCTACAAAATTTTTTAGCATAGTTTATTATCCTACAGCACATTTATTTATTCTTGAAAGTTTGAATATTGTTGGTACTCTCGATGAGCATGTTGATAGTCATGATCATAATGATATTATTTTGTTTGAAGCTATTAATGTTATGAAATAAAAATGGTTGCATTATTTTATAGACATTAATTTAATTTATCTTATTGCTACTGTTTTTTATCCTAGATTTAAATTAGAAGGTTTGAATAGTGCTTTACCCGCTTACTATTGATATTTAGGAATATCAGATGAAATTGATATTACAAGAATAATAGCTAAAATAAAAATTTATTTAATAGAGTTATTTAATGATTATGTTAGAAGATATAAGTTGAAATCAGTAGGAGAATCTAGTTGTAGCGAAATGACCGTAATGCAATCAAGACTTAGTGCAGGTGATCGTTAGTTATTACAACGAAATAAAAAACATATGGATAACACGACTAATAACCCGGAATTAGATAATTATTTATCTACAAATTTTGAGTTTTCAACTGAAAGTTTAGTTAGTAAAAATTTTCAAATCCTTGAATGGTGGAACCGACATCAAAATATATATCATGTATTATCAATTATTTCTAAAGAGATATTGGCAGCACATGTTTCCACCGTTGCGGTTGAGCAAGGCTTTAGCATGAGAGGCAATATATTGGAAGTCAGACGGTCTTCATTACATCCAAACACTCTAGAAGCAACATCATGTGTGGATGATTGGACCTGAGCTGATCTGAGGCAACAAGAAGATGCCCCTGATGAATTCGAAGACTTTTTCGATAATGCATCTGCAAGTGCAAGCAGAACTGGAGCAGAAGGATCAACATGAACTGATGATGTTTGATAATTAAATAATTGTAAAATTACAATGGGAAATATCTTTAAAATGTAATGGAACTATGTGAGCTTTGATTCCTCAAACCCCTGGAGGATACATAGGCAACTTAAGTTTTTAAAAATTTAAGTTTAAGGTCTTTAATTTAATAAAAAATTATTATTTTTTTAGATAAGAATTTTATTTGTAATTTATTTAATGTAATTATCTAATGTAAGTTTATTATATAAATTCAAATTCATAATTTTAAATTATATTAATTTATCAATCTCAATTTTTTATTTTAATAAAACAAAAAAAAAACAAAAAACAAAAACCGAATGGAATCGGAACCGGAACCAAACAGTTCGGTTCCGGTTCCACACTCGTGGAACCGGGAACTGGACAGTTCGATTCCATTTCAGAACCGAACCGAACCACCGGCTGGGTCTAGTACAAACCTTCAAGGCTAGGCTAATGGCCAAGAGTTATACCCAGAAAGATGGAGTCGACTATAATGAGACTTTCTTGCCAATAGCCATGCTTAAATCTATCTGCACTCTTCTCTTCATTACCACATATTATGACTATGATATTTGGCATATGGATGTCAAGACTGCATTCTTAAATGGCAAATCTTGAATAGTGTATCTATATGGTACAATCAGAGGGATTCGTATCCCAAGGTCAATAGTAAAACGTTTGCAAGCTGCAAAGGTCTATTTATGGACTTAAGCAGACATATCGATCTTGGAACATAAGACTTGATACCACTATCAAGTCTTATAATTTTAAGTAGAACGTCGATGAGCCTTGTGTATACAAGCGCGTCATTGACGAAAAAGTAGTTTTTCTCGTTTCATATATTGATGATGTTGGAGTTGGTGCTTGGAACGTCAATCCGAATAATGTATTGTACATTTTATTATTTATTAATAAAATAATTACATTTTCATTTCAAACCTTATTAATGGTAATATTATTATGCATATTAGATTGATGTATAAATATGCTGAAAATGACGTCGACCTTAGAATTGTCATTTAGTAATACTGGACACTGGGTGGTACAAAATTGAGATAGTATTACTATTATAAACTATTTTTAAAGTAAATATTCCTAGTCGTTGGTTTTGGAATACGGTCGAATTCCTATAACTTAGAAGACTAGCACATGTCGTATATTGTAATTGGAATTCCAATGGTTTAACTCGATGTACCATGAGCTTTGGAAGCTCGTTTAGACATGTGGGTATTCGTTGGAGTGAATATTGGATGACTTACATGTGATTCCTAATAGTTAGAAATACACACCACCGTCAATAGAAATCTCCTCGAATTGAGTAGCATATGTGATCCTTTAAATATAGGATAGCATTGATCCTCCACACTTAGATGTCATGTATGTCAGAGACCTTTCATGGTCTGACCACTAGATGTTCGTTGGGTATAGACCAATGCACTTGTTAATCAAGTGTGTATCAAGATATGATCTATCAGCCCATATGTGTACCATAAGGGGTTTAGGTATCCATGTGAGTAAGTCACGATTCTTAATACTTTGGCCAAAACCGATCACCTAGGGTGGATCGCATATATGAAAATTGGTTTCTGATTAGTTGTAAAGAATCGTAGACATGTCGACATGAGATGTGCGCCTTGAAAACTTGAAGGTGTAATCTATGTTTCCTAAGCACAACTCGGATAAACTATGATGAAGGGATTGATAACATATGTGATGACCTCGAATTGTATGGTTCAGAAAGGTCGTTCATGTCCTTCGTGAATTCGGAGGTAGCCGAATTACGTACATATAAGCTAGGCTTATATGACGAACGTGTCTGGACTTAAAGAGTCCCACAATATTAAGTGTACTCATTGAGCACTTAGGTAACCGATTATTTCTTATAACAAATAATATTTGATATTATAATTATCAACAAAGATAATTAAGTGTTATTGGATATCATTGATTATTTACTTTGACTCAATTAGATTTTTTGGATTAATCCAAAATTACACAAGGGCTTTGTCGTAATTATATAAATATCTCTACTATTTGAGGATATTTTGATAATTACAAATATTTAATAATATGTATATTTGGCTTGATTTAATTGGATTAAATCAAAATGGTAGACATGCAAATAATCCATTAATTAAACTTCGTCTTGATTTAATTGGATTAAATCAAAGTGGTAGACAAATGTGACTATTCACACTTAATTAACATATTTGGACAAATTAGATTAATCTCACATAAAAGTTGATTAGAACTTTTATTAATTAAAAATTACATAATTTTTGCTATAAATAGAAAGCTAGAGTAAGGTTTTAATCAAACTTGAGAAAGTTAAAAATAAACAAGAGTTATAGAAATTAGCCTAAGTAAAAGAAGTGTTTAGAGAAGCTTTTGAAGATCTCTACAAAATTTCAACAAGGAGAAATCAAGATTGGATCTTGGAGTAAATCTTTCTAGCATTGGAATCAAGATTGGATCTTGGAGTCAAGCTTGATAATTTTGGAAGTTCTCTACAAAATTTCAACAAGGAGAAGTAGATTGGATCTTTGAATCAAGCTTGCTAGGTAAGTTTGATCTTCTCCAAAGCTATATTTTTCATTAGTGAGTTATCATTAGTGAAACATATAATGATGAATTATGTATTGGATGCATAATAACATAGCTTGAAGTTGAAATTAGGCTAATGAATTGTGTATGGATGCTTTGGAAGCAAAAATACAATATACATGTAATTGGGTCAAATATGTTCATGTTGGACATGGAACATTAAATTAGAGTTTGCAACTCTAGATTAAAGCTTAGAGCTATGGTTATCATTCTAGAATCACTTGACCACTTTTTAGTGACCTAGAATTTCATGAGTCATTTCATTATGGGGTTCTAATTTGGTTTGTGTTTTGATTCAAACTAATGCATATATATATTTAGAATACATTTATGTTTGTTGTATAACATGTGTTGATGATGGTTTTGATACTAAAATTGGATTTTAGGTGTATTAAAATATTTGGAGAAAATTGGAAGTTTTTGGAATTGATTTGAAGGTTAAAATGCTTTCTGCCAATATTTCACATAGGGAAGCGTCACGACACTGGTCTCCAACTTCGCGACACTAAGCTTTCAGACCTTCTGGCATCGCGATGCTCACCCTTGCGAGTCTCGACGCCGAGACGATAAGCTCTCATAGATTGCTCTCACAGATTGGGCGTTGTGACGTCCAATACTGAGCATCGCGACGTGCCGGGAGCTTATGCTTATGAGCCTTGAAACATTATTTTCTCCGTTCTGGAGTTTCTGGACTCCGATTTGATCCTCGTTTTTTCCTACGGACTCATAACAAAATACTTTATTTCATAAAATATTTTAAATATACACCCATTCTAGATATCCACGAGTTAACCACACAAAATGGTATCAAAGCAGGTCTTAACCACACAATACATGTTGTATGTTTGACATATAATTGAATCTATGTCTCTGTAATTTTAATTTAATTATGCATACATCATATTGGATATGCATTGTATATTTTAAATTAAAATTTTTATTTTGACCCAAGCATGTTAATGACTTGATTGTCATAAATCTCCCATAATTAGATTATTATTTTATTTTAAGTAATAATATTAATAATGTTGAAGCATTATAAGATGGTTCATCTTGTCAATACAGAGATGAATGAGTTCTTGCTACTTATGCCCAAGATCATAATTATTGTGAGGGTATAAGTGCTCGGAACTTAGGTCGCTCCGATATAACATTAGATGTAACGTGATAAGTTAACATAGTCACCCAATACCGCCATTATTGTGAAGGTGTACTTATGAAGCTCATTAGTGGACATTGACAAGTATACACCTGGAACACATCTTAGTCTAATACTGTCATTATTGTGAGGATAATAAATGGTTCAGTACCAAACTTAGGAGTCATATGGATATGATTGACCTTTGAGGTCTACCTAATGAGTTTATGAAGGCCAAGACCGTCATTATTGTGAGGATTAGAATAAATATCATGGGATCAACTTCCCGCTATGAAATTTTGATAGTCAAATTTCTATTTTTTCGTTAAGAGAGATTATAAAATTACGTAAATTATTGGGAGGGCACTAATAGATTTAAAATTCATAATTGTATTAGTGTTTTTAATTTGAAATGAAAAATTTTCTGCTAGTGTTTAATTTTATCTTGTAAATGATTGACGTAAATCCACTAACGTGACTTTTGGATTCTAATAAACTGAAAGGATCTGAGAACTATTTTGAATGGTAAATGAACACCAACCTTGTCTTGGAGTTCCAAAAGTTGAGCTATGTAAGCTGTTGAAATCGATTCTTATTCCACCCCTGAAGAGCGAGAGATTTTTGAAAAATGGAAGGTTGATACCCTAGGGGTGAAATCCTATATTTTAGGATCGATGGTTCCAGATTTTCTCAGACAGTACATAGAGGTACCTGATGCTTGGAGCATTTTGAGGACACTCAATGAGTTGTTTGAAGCAAATCAAGAAATTGAAATATATCGGAGGTCTAAGAAATTGTTCCATGCTACACTCAAGGATGGAGGAATGGTCAGTATTCATGTTTTGAACATGATCGACCTGATCCGATATTTGGAACGACAGAGCATTGTGATCGATGAACGGCTAGGCCGTAATTTGATTATGTCTTATTTGTCCGGTACTTATGTTGGCTTTGTGTTAAACTTTCATATGCATTCGATGTAAGCCAATTATGAAAAACTTCAGAACATGTTACGGATGGCGGAGCATGATTTGAAGAAAGGCAATCTCATTTTTCACCTCCATAGTGGAACAAGCTCTTCAAATAATTCTAGAAAGTCAAAGAAAATCAAAATGGGATAAAAGAATATATCAAGGAAAAACTCCAAGAAGCACAACGCTGCAAGACCGCATGTTGCTCATGATGCATGTCTACACTACAAGATGTTTGGGCACTGTAAGAAAGATTATCCAATGCTAAAAGGATAGGCAGGACCCTCATGTACGCTTTGTATTTTTCCTATTATTGACATCACATTAGCCTTAGATGCAAATAGTGAATGGGTGTTAGTCACCGGCAGTGTCACTCATATTTACAACTCCATGCAGGTCATGAGGGTTAAAAGAAGGTTGAATAAATGAGAGATCCAACTTAGATTTAGGAATGGTGAGACATTCGATGTCAAGGTCATAGGAACAATTTTTCTAGATCTCCCTAATAAATATAAATTAATTTTACAATACTGTTATTATGTACCCTCTCTTATCAGAAAAATAATATCATTACCGATATTGGATAAAGAGGGATATAAAATAAATATTAAAGATTGTTCTTTATGTTTATATGATAAAGACAACTATTTGATATGTGAATGTTCCTTATCTAACAGTCATTATTTTTTGAAAATATATAGAGATATCTTTAATGTAAAGGAAATACAAGTAAAAAATCTGAATTAAATAATACTGAATTATGGCATATGAGATTGGGCCACATAGGTGTTAGAAGTCTATCATTATTGGTTAAAGATGGTTTGATTTAAAATCTTACCTTAGATCTTTATCTGATTTGTGAGTCATGTATCCAAGGGAAAATGACAAAGGCCTCATTTCTTGATGTTGGACACCGTACCGAAGATTTATTGGAGCTAATACACAGTGATGTGTGTGGTCCATTAAATCATGCCGCTCATTATGGCTTAACATTCTTCGTGACTTTCACGAATGATAAGTCAAGATATGGATATGTTTATTTGATGAGAAATAAATCGAAAATATTTGAAAAATTCAACATATTTCGAAACGAAATTGAAAAATAAATCGATAAATTCATCAAGTGCCTTCGATCAGATCGATGCGGTGAATTCATGAGTAACAAATTCAAAAGTTATTTAAGGGAAAATGAGATTCTCTCCCAATATAGCCCACCAGGAAATCCTCAAGACAATGGTGTTCTATACATATCTTCTATATTACCTTTGGGGTTACACTTTACTTACTGTTGCCCACATACTTAATAGAATTCCATCAAATACTATTTTTAATACACCATATCAGATACAATACGATAGAAATCCAAGTCTTAGATATTTAAAGATTTGGAGTTGTCCTACATATGTTAGAGTTGTAGGAAAAGCCATTCCTTATGCGCAGCGAAAATGCCTTTTGCTCTGGGATCGACCTTGAAAAATGTCTTACCTTCTCCCTTTGTTCAATACCGAATTCCACCAACTTTTGGTGATTGGATTTGCTCCTCGATGTGGATGTGTTTCCTTAGAAATCTGATGCTACGATCAACTACCCGATCTTCCGAATTATGACCCGAAACCAATAAATCGAAGTGTAGGCTTCACTCATAAAGATTAATCTCTAAACTCTTTAGAGAATTATGATGTCACAAAATATTTTGACTTTATGAAGAGTGAATGAAGAAGATGAAGATCTAACTCACTCTTATTTTCTCTCTATTCTCAACACTTGAGAAAATATTCTTTTCTCTCAACACTTGAGAAAATATTCTTTTCTCTCAACTCTTGAAGAAAATGTTCTGGATTCCTTTTTCTCTCAACTCTCTGACAACTCTTGTGAGAATGGTAGATGACCTTACTCAACCCTTGAGTGGAAATGGTAGAGATTATATTCTTTTCCAAAAGCCAACCAACCTTATCATTAATCCATACATGCCATTCTATTATAATGGCAAACACAATTAAGTGAAATGCCAAGAAAAGACATTTGATTCTCTAATGAATAACTTATTCATAACTATTATGAATATAAATCTTTCTATTCGCAATAGAAAGATTTGAGCGCTCTAATCATATTAAGAAAGACATTCTTCTACTTCTCATAAGAATGAATGAACTCCATGTCTATATAAAACATTCCCAGCTACACATCAAACAATGTCCCCAAAATATGTAGTTATTGGTCGGGACTGCTTCACCAACCTCACCTTAGTAAATCAAATGACTTAGCCTACCATGTAGGAGTTTATAGTACACTCAAGATTAAGATCAATCCATATATGACTATATAGTATATTGAAATGAATTTCTTTAGTTAACAAATATTATAAGATATTCGTTTCTATTTGGGTCCAGTCCTATATGACCACATCATACAATATGCCTACATTCTTATATCACCACATGAACGATCTCAGATTAAGGTCGTTATACAAGTATAGAATGGACTGCAACTATAGATAAACCACAAATAAATTACCTATTTTGCTTGCTCTCTATGGACTATTTTAGATTACTAACTTCAAACTTAAATCCTCTTGTGTATGACATTCATACACTAAGTTCTGAAAGCACATGAGTAATCAAGGGTAAACAAGACAATTATAATATGAGATTTAAATCAAACAATTTTGATAAATTAATAATGCATCTTTTATTTCAATAAATAATTCCGTTAACAATACATGAAGCTCTAGGGCATATATATATCAACAATCTCCCACTTGGACTAGAGCAAATGAGACATGTCATGTAATCCTAAACCCTTTAGGTGACCTTTAAAAACTTTGGTCGATAAGGTATTTGTAAACGGATCAGTCAGGTTCTCTGTGGATTTTATCTGCTTGACAGAAACGTATCCTCTCTGCACCATCTCCCTAATGAGATGATATTTTCTCTCTTTATTGTTTTTCTCTATTATGGCTTCTTGGTTCGTTGGAATTCACCACTGCACCACTATTATCGCAATAAAGTGTGAGTGGTTTATCCATATCTAGAACAACTCCCAGATCTCTTAAGAACTTTCAGAGCCATACTGCTTCCTTAGTGTTTCGCAAGCTGCTACATATTCAGTCTCCATGGTGGAGTCAGTAGTACCAGATTGTTTTATGCTCCTCCACACAATGGCCCCACCACCTAGGGTGTACACTGATCCAGTTATTGATTTTCTAGAATCAACATCTGTTTGAAAATTAGAGTCAGTATATCGCCTGAGGATCATATCCTCACCAGAATATATAAGCATATAATTTCTCGCTCTCTTAAAATACTTGAGAATATTGGGTTTGACTGAAACTTACTGACTACTCCCACTGTAAAGCAGATGTCCGGTCTCGTGCATAACATAGCATACATAAGACTACCAACCGCTAAAGCATATGGGATATGTCTCATTTCCTTAACTGTTTAAGGTGTCTTCAGAAACAGTTCATTCGACAAATAAATTCCATATCTGAAAGGAAAATTACCTTTCTTGGAATTCTGTATCCCAAATCGCACAAGGATCTTGTTGATATAGGATGTCTGAGACATTACTAACCATCGTCTCTTGCGATCTCGGATAATTTGGAACCCAAGTACATAACTGGCTTCTCTCAAATCTTTCATTTGGAATTGATTAGCTAGCCAGATTTTTATGTCCGATAAAATCTTTACAGCATTCTCAATGAGTAAAATATCATCGACATACAAAACGAGAAAAACCATTTTACCATCAATGATGTGCTTGTAAACATAAGGCTCATCGACGTTCTGCTAAAAATTAAAAGACTTGATCGTAGTATCAAATCTTATGTTCCAAGATTGAGATGTTTGCTTAAGTCCATAAATGGACCTTTGCAGCTTGCAAACTTTTTGCTCTTGATTTTGGGTTATGAACCTCTCTGGTTGTACAATATAGATATTTTCATCAAGATTGTCATTCAAAAATGCAGTCTTGACGTCTATTTGTCAAATCTCATAGTCATAATATGTAGCAATTGATAGAAGAATACAAATGGATTTTAGCATGGCTACTGGCAAGAAAATTCTCATCATAGTCGACTCATTCTTTCTGGGTACAACCATTGGCCACTAGTCTAGCCTTAAAAGTTTATACCTTCCCATCTACTCCTCTTTTTCACTTGTAGATCCAATTGTAACCTATGTGTTTCACTCCATTAGGTTGGTATACAAGTTCCCAAACTGAGTTAGAGTACATAGACTCCATCTCAAGGTTCATGGCTTTGAGCCATTCATTTTCATCAGAATCATTCATTGCATTACGATAGGTCAATGGACCATCTATACCATCACCGGATGTAACAAATTATGCCTTTCCATTTCCTAGATAGCGATCAGGTTGTCATACAACCCTCCCACTACGTGTAGGTGGTAGATCATTCTGATAAACTTACATCTGATACTCAGATGTTGAAGATGTTATGTTTCTGTCAATGCTTAACGATGGTGTGGCAGTCGAACCAGTAAATAACTCCTCAATTAACACTTTACTTCGAGGTTTAAACTCCTTCATATAGTCTTCCTCAAGAAATATAGCATTTGTCGATACAAACACTTTGTCATCTTCTGGACTATAAAAGATCTCACCCATAGTCTCTTTAGGATAACCTACAAATAGGCACACCTGAGAACGTGACTCCAACTTTGTAGTATTATTCTTCAGCACATGTGTTGGACACCCCCATATGCGGAAATTCACAAACTAGCTTTACGACCACTCCACAGCTCTAAGAGAGTCTTAGGAACAGACTTAGATGGAACTACATTTAGGATATACATTGTTTTTTGCAATGCATACCCCAGAACGAAATAGGTAGTGAACTGTAACTAAATATTGATCTCATCATGTCTAGTAGGGTCCAATTTCTCCTCTCTGCAACACCATTTTGATGTGGTGTTCCAGGTGCTGTGAGCTGGGATACTATTCCTTACTCAACCAAGAATTCCTCGAAATCTCTGTAAATGTATTCTCCACCACGATCCGATCATAGAATTTTAATAGTTTTACCTAATTGGTTCTTAACCTCAGCACGATACTCTTTGAATATTTCAAAAGTAACTGACTTATGCTGCATTATGTAAACATACCCATATCTAAAATAATCATCAATAAATGTGACGAAGTATTCATAACCACCTCAAGCTTTTACATTCATTGGTCTGCAAACGTCTGAATGTATTAGCTCAAGTGGTTGATTGGCTCTTATACATTTTCCAGTAAAAGATCTTTTGGTCATTTTACCTTCTAGACAAGATTCGCAAACTGGTCAAGTACTAAAACTCCATTTTTTTATTAATCTATCTATTCGGTCAAGGTTAATATGTCTACGTCTAAGATGCCATAAATATGTGTCATCGTGAGAAATATTTTATCATTTTGTTTTAGATTTTTTAACCTTAATCATTTCAGTATTGAGCAATGAATTACGTATTAAGGGCCTTAACACATATAAATTATTCTAGGAGTTTCTTGTGCATATTGTTAATCCATTTCTACTAATAATAACTAATTTATTATCAAAAGAAACAGAAAAATCATTTTCCATAAGTTTAGATACAGAAATCAAATTTCTACGAAAATCATGAATAAAAAGCATATTTTTTAAACATAAATAACAATTATTAAAGTTTAAATTAAAAACTCCCACTGCTCTAGCTGAAATATCATCATTTTTCCTGACTCTCATGGTATAGTCACCTTCAGCAAGGTCCTTCCATGAATCAAGTAGCTGTAAAGAATAACATACATGGTTAGTGGCTCCAGAATCAACAATCCATGCGGATTTATCATCCTCCACTAATAGAGATTCGATACCAAGTAAATCGTATTTACCTGTATTCCTTTTCTCTTGTAGCTCAGCAAGGTATTTAGGAAAGTTCCTATTCTAATACCCATCCTTTTTGCAATGGAAACATTTTCCTTGGGGCTTGGTATCTTTAGAGCCTTTCTTGTTCTTCTTTTTCATAGGCTTTGCCTTAGCCTTTCCAGTGTCTTTCTTCTTATTATTTGCAAATCTAGAAGATTCGGCAACATTTGCATCTACACTGGGTTTACGAGGTTCCAGTATGGACTCGTAACTGGTGAGCTCATTTATCAGTTGGGTCAAAGTAAACGACAACTTGTTCATTGAATAGTTGCTTTAAGACTACAGGAAACTCTTCGGAAGCATTTCCATGATCATAGTCACCTGGCTTTGCTCTTTAATACGAGCACAATGGGTTTCGGCTGTATTGAGATGAGACATCATCCTTAAGATATTTTATCGAACTGATGTTCCTTCCTTCATCCTAGCGGTTAGCAATGAGATGATAGCCTCATGTTGTTGCTGCTCCAAAGGCTACCAAACATGTCTTGTAATGACTGCATTATTAAAGATTCTTTAGCCATAGGCTCATGCTTTGCAGCTAGAACCTTAGACATCTCTGCTAGTTAAGTCAAGTATTTGCATAATAGATTGAGACAATATCAATTGATTAATATATCTGGAAATAACTCTTATTCCTATATTAATCAACTACCATTTTACTTGATCAATGAATATTAATTAACCATTTAATCATTCATTTGTGAGTGTAACCCGTTATTTCAGAACCCTTGGACTAAACTAGTGAAGTACCGCCATATGGTAGGTCAAATTACCAAATACGTCTAGAGTTTATATCCTCTCAGAATCCAAACTTGATATTAACCCAAAATGGATACCATCCGTAGGGGATGAAAATAAAGTCGTCTCGAGGCACCTTTTGAATCTCATATTTTTGGACTAACAACGGAGATCGCGGGATATATTGTGGTATATCTCTCTCTCACTCACTATTTTAGAGTTTAAGGTTTCTATTACACTAGTATCTAATATATTTAGATTATGCGTGGCTTAAACATAACCTAATTAATACTAGTGGATTATTAGTGATCTAACCAATTTTAACTCTTAAAATTTTATTCACTAATTCTGATTAGTCTCAACTAACCTTTTACTTTATTAAACTAATTTAATCAAGTTGGGTTTAGTGATCTAATTTAATTTAACACTTAAAATAATAGTTCACTAATCGGTTTAAAATTTAGAATTCAATGAATGAACCTATTTAAATTAACATATTTAATTGATTTAAGCATGTTATAAATTCAAATGGTACGTGGAATTATATCCTGAGTGCAGACCAAATTACCGTCCATTCGGAATCGGCTATGAAATTTACATCTGGGTTTCCATCCGATATACCAAGGAAAATATATTTCACTCATAAGGTCCATAAGTATTTGAATTCCAAATTTTAAACCATTAAACCAATTAATCTTATTAATTTATTTTCATACATGTCATATTCCAATTTAACTATTAAATTACATAAAATCACATTTTATGTCTTGAATATCATGCATCCATACAAGTTATTGTTAGTGTCCTACTGATGAGTGGTAAATCTATCACTATTTCCCACTCATTTAACCTAATATTTTGTATAGTTTCTTGAGTTTTGTGAATATTTTGATGTGTTTTGTGTTATTTTGTAGATAAATAAAGTTTCAGGACATTCTTGAGGTGATTTGGGCCAAAACAGTGAAAATTGGACAAAAAGGACAGTTCAGTAAGACCTTCCGCGTCGCGACGCCTAACATGCGCCGAACAGTGCTAACGTGCACCGGGTCCACAAATTAGAATCTGAGAAAAGTTTGACTTTGCTAACGTGCGCCGTGCCACGTGTCACCATCACAGCCGATTTTCTAACATGCGCCGTGCCACGTGTCAGCATCCTACGGTGCCGACAGTCATCATCGCCACGTGTGCCACGTGTCACTCCACTTCATCAGCCACATCACCAGGTTGACCAAGTCAAACTGCCACCTCACCGCCACGTCATCATCAGCCAATCAGGAAGTGCCACGTGTCGCAATCCTACGGTGCTGACAGTCTATTTCCCACGTGTCGCCACATCACCGCCACGTCAGCATCAATCATTGAGTATCTAATCCTTATCTGACACGTGGCGGATAAGAATCTCATCGACCAATCAGAAGCCGCCACGTGTCACAATAATTGAAGCCCAACTACCTCGCCACGTGTCACCTTATCAGCTTATCCAGAATCTTCAAACAGACGAACCAGAGCGTGCCACATCGACATAAGTTGGCGTAGCGACGCCAAAAGCCCTGGCATCGCGACGCTGGAAGCCTACCGAGGGATATAAATAGAGCTTCAAATTTCAGTTTTAGATGTACCACTAGGGGTGGGCATTATCGGATCGGACCGAATCTGAATCTGATCCGATCCGAAATGCCCACGATTGTTTGATTCGATCGGATCGAATCATGTTATCGAACTCGATCCGATCCGAATTCGAATCGGATCGAATCAGACCAATTCGATCCGAAATCATCCTATTTCGGATCGGATTTGTCTGATCCGATCCAAATTCGGTGGGTTTGAGTCAAAAAAATCGAGCGGATCGGATCAGATCGGATAAAATCCGATCGAATTTTTTTTTTTAATATATAACGACATCGTTTTGCATATTAAAAAAAAAAAAAATTCGATCGGATCGGATAAAATCCGATCCGATCCGAAATTCGTCGAACCGGACCAACAGGATTCGATCGGATTTGCAAATCAGATCGGATCGGATCGGATCCGATGCCCACCCCTATGTACCACTCTCTCTCTTCTATTCTCTGTAAAGAGAGAGTTTCTCTCTCTAGTTTCTTTTAGTTTTTAGTTTTTAGTTTTTTTTTTAGTTTTTAGTTTTCTAAATAATTTTAATTACGTTTTGTTAATATAGTAATTTATTTTTTTACTTTTTACAGTTTTTACTATTTACCATGAGGAGGTAACTTCCCTAGCTAGGGTGAAAGATAATTCTTTTACTGTTACTATTTAGATTAATCTCCCTTAAAAATAATATATTCACTATTTAAAATATTGACTTAAAAAGGATACCGCCAGATTGGTCGGTTGGTAATTCATTTTAATCTGGTTTAAACCTGACTAATCAAGGATACGGCCAGATTGGTCGGTTCGTAATTTAATTTTGGTACCGCCTTTATGGCTGGTTGGACTTAATTTGACTTAATCAGGTTACCGCCTTTATGGCTGGTTGGAAAAAGAATCACAAGTTTATATATTATTTTATGGGAGATATCTAAAATAGTAAATAGTAAAAGTAATTCCTTTTACCTTAGCATTTTATTTTATTTTATTTTACTTTTCAGCTTTTACTTTATGTCTTTTACTTTTCAGTATTTTTACTTTATGTCTTTTACTTTTAAGTTTTTACTAGCCCTAGTTATGTGTTAGTTATCTGGGGTTGTGATGAATTCTAATATCACCGGTTTATAAGGGGTTATTTTGTAGTTTGGGTAATTTAAAGGTTTACTTATTAAGTCTTAAGCTTAATGCTTCTTGTTGTCTGATCACCAATAAGATTGATGTGGTAAATCTAAAATGAACTAGACATAGGGATTTTAGGTTTCAGCCTTAGACTTAATAGCCCACGATCTTCCTTGAGGATAGATAACCCTTTAATAGATTTCCTTACAGGATAGACATATACCTGTCGGGCGGGGGTAGCCATAATTGGAACTTAAACTTAATGAATCCAGATAATTTGGTTGACATAGACATATGGTTCAATTGGGTTAAACTGGGTATTTGCGTCTGACCATCGACAGAGGCTTTTGCATAATTTAGTGTTCCAGGTTAGTAAACTGATTTATTACACAAACATAAAATAATCACTTCATCTTTTAAAAGATATTAGAAGGATTCACAACCCTAGATCTTTGTGTCTTTTGTTATTTTCCTTAGTACAATCAACCAAATCAATCAAGCAATCATTCTCTTCACCCTCAATTAGATATTTGTAAATAAATAGATTCAATAATTAATAACAACAGTAGGAATTAAGTCCTCGTGGGATCGATATTTTTATACTACTTGAACGATACGTGCGCTTGCGTTATATGTGTGTGTTTACGCCGGTCACCTACACATGCCACAAGATCACTAAGATGATTTGTGTGTGAATAAATCAAAGACAAGTTGCGAAAATTACTTACTTTGATCGGTTGAGATTTCAAAAATTTCAAGAGATGTAGATGAAGCTCCAAGCTTTGTAGAGTGTTTCCAACACTTGGGCGAGTTTCCCAATCACCTTTAGTTGACTCCTTATGTGCTAGCAAGAACAAAAATGAAAGAAATTTTTCCCTTCCAAAGGGTATTATGTTCTGCAATGGAGGAGGAAATAGGGAGATAGAGTTTTGTGTTTTTGTTTTCCAAAAACCAATTACCAAAATTGTCTTTCAAAATTTTGGTATATGCTTTTCCAAAAAGCAAAATCAAAGTCAAAGTGTGTTGGAGGGAAAAATGCATTAAATGCCCTCAACCACTTATATCACTAATGTAGACATTTGATGTAAGTTGATGGGCCCCACTTTAAATTCAAAATTCAAGTGGGCTTGCTCAACACACTTCGGGCTCGGGTTCGTTTAATCCGATTAAATGAATTTTCCGTTGTGACATAATTAAATCCAATTTAATTAAATAATAATGCCTCACAAAATTATTATGAAGTTCGCACGAATTAAAATCCAATTTTAATTCCGCATTGAAATCCAATTTCAATTAATATATCTAATATATTATTTTAGGCCAATTAATTAAATAGTAAAATCTAATTTCACTATTAAATTCATTTTGCCGATTAATTCCAAATTAATCGCGTTCTCTCCTCTCGACGAATTTAATCCCAGATAAATTCTCGCCGCAATTAATCCCAGATAAATTCTTGCCGCAATTAATCCCAGATTAATTCTTGCCTTAATTAATCCCATATTAATTTTCTCTCTCATAATTAATCCCAGATTAATTCTGTTCTAGTCAAATATCATTGGTGAATCTTTGGGAAGCGACCCAAGAGATCCATGGATATGTTGGCAGTAAATCCGGTTGTCGGACTATCCGAACACGTGCGTACCTGGTACCACGTTCTTACCGATTTACAAGACATGGTTGGCTTCTAGCAAAGTACCGTGCCTTCCCAATTATCCAGAAATATTCAATGAAGAATATATAATCTATATCAGGCGTAGTATACTAAGTATTGTGTATTACGATCCAGTATCGGATGTCACATGCTAGGCCTGGGGCTGGAATTGTGTATGCCCCGTACGAAGCATATATCAGATCACTAGTAACTAGTCTCTTTAATAGGATAATCATGACCTAGTCATACTATCCCAATAGCTGCAGTATTTGAGAGTACTAGTTATGTATCCCTGCGTGATCATCATCTCCATATGACTGAAGTGATACTTCCATCTTGACATCACACCCAATACACTACGATTCTCAGTAAACTCAGAAGAGGCGTACACAGAACCTGTTAAAGCCCCGGACGACCAAAACCAAAGCGTACTGATTGTCGCAAGTATTAGCGATGCAAGTCTCAGGTTAAGACCAAATACACCTACCCTGATTCGGATTCCCATAGACACATAGTCATACTACCAATGGGATTCTGAGGGGTCTATCCAGAGCAAAGTTGTTCCTGGTCCAACGGCTAACAGAACCTCATATCACACTTGCATAAGTATCCAATACTTAAATATATAAGAACTATGCCGTTAAGCTTCCATAACGCGCACAAGTGTAATACTAGCATATTTCACATTATCGATGTCCAGTCTCGATAATACTACGACTAGGGATATTTAATGATTAAACCTTTCGTGGATTAATACTGTCTCATATCTTATTAATCTGGAATTAATCATAATGACTTTTATCATTTATATGTCCAGGTAATCCAATTACAAAATGATAAAAGAGCAATTTCATTTGTCACATAGTTAATTTGTACAAAGAACACCATGTCCTTCACAAATAGTGATGCTATGGGTCATAATTGTCCAACAATCTCCCACTTGGCCTATAGCCAATCACTCAAGTGTCTAACCCCTGAACTATGTACGGGTCGCTCATGCTTATGCTGAGATATCACTTTCGCCAGCGGATATGCAAGGTTCTTATCTGATGGGATATTGACATCGCCACGATGTATGATCTTATGAATCAGATGAAACCATCGAAGTACATACTTGGATCATTGATGAGACCATGGTTCTTTAGCCTGTGCTGTAGCCTAGCTCAGCTGCTAACAGAACTACTCCTAACCCAATTAGGAATTTTATAGATCCAAAATGCTTCTTTTGCTGCCTCAGCCGCAGTAATATAATCCGCTTTTATTGAATCAGCAATATTATCTTACTAAGAAGATTTCCAGCTCACTGTTCCGTTGTTCAATCAAAAATATGTACCCTTATTATGACTTATAATCGTCTTTATCGGTTTGGAAACTTGCATCGGTGATCCCAGTCACCTCAAGTTCTCCATCTCCATAAATTAAGAAAGCATCCTTAGTTCGTCTAAGATACTAAAGGATATTCTTAACATCAATCCAGTGACCATCACCTAGATCGGCCTGATAGTGACCGCAGATGCTCAAAGCATATGAGATACCAGGTTGCGTACATGTTTGTCAATGTATGAGTTCTCGGAGAGTGCCAACAACTTTTAGATTTATCCAGTAGATCCTTATTCCTAGAATAAAGGTTGCCTCTTCGAATAATTTCATGGAGAATTTTAATGAAAGCCAAGCTTTCACCGATTTTAATATGGGAATGTAATTACTAAGAAGCAATACATCATTATTGTATAGGACAATAAATGTCAGTGCTCACCCACTAACCTTCTTATATACACAAGAATCATCTTCGTTTTGAATGAAACCATATACCATTATGATCTCATCAAAATGTTGGTTCCAAAAATGTGATGTTTGCTTCAATCCATAAATGGATCGATTTAACTTGCAAACCTAGTTTACATGTTTTGGCAAGGTAAAACTGTCAGACTGTTATATAAAACATCCTCCAAAAGGTTTCCGTTAAGGAAAGCGGTTTTGACGTCCAGCTACCATATTTCATAATCGAAATATGCAGCATTAGCAAGCATTATCCGAATGGATTTAATCATGGCAACGGGTAACATGTTTCCTCGTAATCGATACTATGTTGATAACGATACCCTTTCGCTACAAGCCTAGCTTTGTACGTTTGTATGTTGACATCCATGTTTGTCTTCACCATGAAGACTCATTTGCTTCCAATAGGCACAATGTCTTCAGGTACATCAACCAGTGTCCAAACTTGGTTGTATACATGAAATCCATTTCGGACTTCATGGCCTCTTGCCATAAAGCGGATTCGATACCTTGTATCGCTTCCTCTTACGTAGCTGGTTCATCTTTCTCAATAAGATTAATATCTACATGAGGTGAGATCAGAAACCCATACCTCTTAGGTTGTTTTCTGACTCTCTCCGGCCTACACGGTTCTTGTGTATTAGAAGATTATGGAACAGTCTCATCCCTGATGAACTGTTCGTGTTCCATGATGGGATTGGTGTCAGGAACAATATCACTCTGATTTTCATCGAGTTTTACTTTCCTCCCATTTACCACTGTATTTAGGAATTTCTCTAAGGAAAATCACATGGAGAGCAACAAATATTTTTGTTCTCTTGTGGATTGTGGAAATTGGTTTCCCTAGGATAACCAATTACAAATAGGCACTTATCCGATTTGGGTTCTAGTTTGGTACCATCCAAACGTTTAACATGCCCAGGATCCCCAAATCTTCAGGAATGAGAAACCCGGTTTCTTTCATGTCCATATTTCATATGGAGTCTGTCCAACAGACTTTGATGGAACCTTATTCAAAATAAGTATTGCACTGTTCAATACGTATCCCGTGAAGGAAATTAGTAGCTTAGTGTGACTCATTATTTACTTTACCATGTCCAACAAAGTTCGGTTTCTCCGTTCGGACACACCACTCAAATGAGGTGCTTCGGGAGGAGTCCACTGTGAAAGAATACCATACTCTTTCAAGTAATCGAGAAACTCATTGCTTAAGTATTCTACACCACGGTCCGACCTTAATGTTTTAATACCTTTGCCAGTCTATTTGTCCACTTCGTGTCGAAACTCTATAAATATATCAAAAGTTTTCGACTTGTGTGTCATAAGGTACACATAACCATAACACGATGAAACATCTATAACGGTTATGACGTATTCATAACCACCTCTAGCCTAGCTAGACATGGGCCAACATACGTCACCATGAACGAGGGCTAACAGTTCGGTGGCACGTATACCCTTACCGCTAAAAGGTATTTTAGGCATTTTGCCTAATAAACAAGATTCGCAGACATCATAAGAATTAGGATCAAATCCGTCCATGTATCCACTCTTCGAAAGTGTGGATATACGAGTCTTGATAATGTGTCCCAGACAACAATGCCACAGATAAGTCTCATCCGTGTTACTTAGTTTGAGCCTTTTGTTTGCCATGTTATATGTTTGAGATTCATTTATATTCAAAATATAAAGACTATTATTAACATCTGCTGTACATATCAAAATGTTATCTTTATATACAAAACACCTAATGTTCCAGAATACAAAGGTACACCCGTAACGGGTTAAATAAAATGCAGAGATGATGTTCATTAGTCAAACTAGGTACAAAATAACAGTCACATAATGTAATTACATGCCCCAAGGGCAGATACAAAACATAGGTCCCAACGGCCAAAACAGCAACTATCGTCCCGTTTCCGACTCGTAGGTCGATCTCGCCTAAAGCCAGTATCCTGCTAATCAGCAGATCCTGCACACCAGTATATATGTGAGTACCACATCCAGATTCAAAATTCCAATTTTTAAAACTAGTAGTAGACATGTTTATAATAAAATTACCTGAAGCCGGAGCCTTGCCCGTCTTCTCTTCCTCCAACTCCGCCTTGTACTCAAGGCAGTCACGCTTCCAGTGACCCCGTTTTCCACAATGTAGGCAGACGTCTTGGGATATGTCCTTAGTCTTCCCAGAAGACTATGTGATTTAGCCTTGCCTTTTTTCTTCCTTTTCCTTACACCCCCAGAAGCCTTCGGCCAAGCCTTGGCCATCTCGGATGTCTAAGTAAGGTGCGCCTCGCGCTTCTTGCCCTTTAGAAGCTCTGGCTCTGCTTCTTTCAGCATAGTCATTAACTCTCCAAAAATTTTCTCTTGGTTCATCATATTATAGTTTATGATGAAATCGCTCCAGCAATCAAGTAAAAACTGTAAGATCAAATCTATAGAAGTCTCGGCCTCGAAGGTTATGCCCAGCTGACCTAGCTGTTCGATGTCAGCAATCATCTACGACACGTAGTGCTCGACAGACGTACCCTCTGACATACGTGAGCGAAATAGCTTCTTATGCAATTCATGCTTCTGAGATCTAAGATTAGATCTGTGAAGATCCTTCAATTTCAACATCATACTATAAGGATCCAATCTTTTGTTCTGACGATGAAACTAAGGAGTCATTGCAGCAAGCATGACAGATTGAGCACTAAAGTTATCATCAGGATGAGTCTTCCAAATCTCATGCTCTACTATTTGCTCAACTCCGGGACCAGGCCCGAGAGGTTTCTCTATAGCATAGAGTAACTTCTCGGCTCCCAGGATAATCATGAGATTCATCACCCAATCTAGAAAATTGGAGCCATTAAATACATTATCGCCCATGACGATGTCCCTAACGCTAATCTTTCCAGCCATCTAGATTGCAATAGTCCAACTATTCAATCAACGATATCGGGTACTCTCAAAATGTAATGTTTACTATAGTCCAATGATGAGTGATAAATGTATCACTATTTCCCCCACTCATTTAACTTAATATTTTGTATAGTTTCTTGAGTTTTGTGAATATTTTGATGTGTTTTGTGTTATTTTGTAGATAAATAAAGTTTCAGGACATTCTGGAGGTGATTTGGAACAAAACTGTGAAATTTGGTGAAATTTGGCAAAAAGGGTATTTTGGTAATTTTGGACGCCCCGACATAAATTTTGGTAATTTTAGACATCCCGACACCGAAATAAAGTTTCAAGACATTCTGGAGGTATTTGGAGCAAAACTGTGAAATTTGACAAAAAGGGTATTTTGGTAATTTTGGGCGTCCGGACACCGAGGGTATTTTGGTAATTGCACCACCATGCCACATGTCAAAAATTCAACGAGCCGTCTTTTTTAGCACACCATGCCACGTGTCGAAAATTCAGCGATCCAAAAAAATAATAATAAAATAATAAAATAATAAAAATCAGAAAAATAATAATAAAAAATTAGATTTTTTTGCCTATAAATAGATTTTGAATTTTTAGTTTCAAATGTACCAAATCCTCTGTAAATACTTATATAATAGAGAGTTCTTCATATTTTCTTCGTATATTCAGTTTTATTTATGCTTTGTAGTAGTAATTATATCCATATATGAGAGGGTAACTTCTCTATGCTGAGGTAAAAAGGTAATTCTTTTACTATTGCTATTTAGATTAATCTCCCTAAAATATAATATATAAACTATTTATAACCGGACTTAATAAGGATACCGCCAGATTGGTCGGTTGGTTATTAAATAATTATTCCGCCTTTATGGTTGGTTTATTTTTGTTCCGCCTTTATGGCTGGTATATTTCTGTTCCGCCTTTATGGCTGGTTTAATAACAAATATTACCGCCTTTATGGCTGGTTGATAAAATTATCACAAGTATATATTATATTTATGGGAGATTTCTAAATAGTATTTAGTAGAAGTTAATTCATTTTTCCTTAGCATTTTATTTATTTTTCTGCATTTACTTTTTAGTAATTTTTATCTTTGTTTTACTAGTCCTTACTATGTGTTGTAACTAAGTTAGTATTCTAGGGTGTGATGATTTCTAATATCACCGTATTAAAAAACGGTTAGATTATAGTTGGGGTAATTAAAGAGTTATTTGTTGAGTCATAATCTTAATGTTTTTTATTAACCGATCACTAATAAAATTGATTAGGTAAACTTAAAATGAACTAGACATAGGGATTTTAAGTTTAAAACCTTAGTCTCAACAACCCACGATCTTCCTTAAGGATAGATAACCCTTTAATAGATTTCCTTACAGGATAGGAATATACCTGTTGGGCGGGGGGGGGGGTAGTCTTAATTGGAACTTAACCTTAATGAATCTAGGTAATTTAATTGGCATAGACATAAGATTCAATTGGATTAAAACTAGGTATTTGTAAATGATCATTCGAAAGAGGCTTTTACATAATTTAGTGTTCCAGATTAATAATTCAATAATTTACCCAACTATGATTTAACTACTTCATCTTTTTATTGATATTAGAAAGATTCACAACCCTAGATCTTTGAATCTTTTTATTTTCCTTAGTATTTTCTTTTATCTTTTATCTTTTTATTTATTTAGTAAATCTACAAATCAAATCATTTCAAGCAATCAATTCCCTTCTCCCTATAATTAGATATTTGTAAATAAATAGTATCAACAATTAATAACAACAGTAGGAATTAAGTCCTCGTGGGATCGATATTTTTATACTACTTGAACGATACGTGCGCTTGCGTTATACGTGTGTGTTTACGCCGGTCAAGTTTTTGGAGCCGTTGCCGGGGACTTATTTTTCTTGAGTTATTAATTTTGAAGCTGTCTAATTTACTTATATCTAATTTTCTTTATTATTATCTGTAATTTTTATTTCTTTCTTTTGTTTTCAGGTGATTAAAAAAATGGAACATTTTGAAAAATTACAAGCTTTACTAGAAGAAGATACACCCTAAATCCGGGAGCAACAGTCTAGTTTTCTGAGGCCTGTTGTCCAACACAACAATTATCACTGGAATTCAGAATCAAGCAATTCTACATTTGCTCAACAGAATGAAATGAGGAGATGTGTAATTTGTGATGGCAACCACCCGAGCGATCAATGTATATATCTTTCAGAGTGGCAGAATTATTGGAATCAACCAAGGTACGAAGAATCATCACATTTTCCATCTTATCCACCATCTACCTACGATCTTCATCAAGAACCAGATCCATCAGAGAAAGATCAGTTGAATGACATGCTCAAAGATTTGTTCGAGGAACGGGAAGCTCTATTTGAAGCACAAATTCAGAGTCAAGCAGCGTCTATACAGAGGATGACAGATCAAGTTAGACAATTAACAGAGAACCTGAATCACATATCTCACGGAGCAAATTCAAATACTACTGAAGAAGCCTTTCAATATCCTGAGATTCATCATGACATCATAACAGAGGATGATGCTGAGCAGTATCAAGAATCAGAGGTATCAGTTCAGGAGCTTGCACCAACAAAGTCTCAATTTGATTTTTATTATTCTGACTCTGACGAGGATGAAGAAACTGAGTTTTTTGTATCAACTGCACCAACAAGGAAGGATGAAACTTTCCATCCTCAGAATGAAGATCTTGGAGCATGCTTTACCATGATGTTTGAAGAAGATCTACCTGAACCATCCATTCCAGTCATATCAGAGGATGAAGACCTAAAATCTGACATTTCTTTTCATCATCAGGTTGACAATTTTGAAGCATGTATTTCACAGATGACAGATGAAGAGCTGAATATGGAAATTTTCAAATACATCTGTGAAGAAAAGGTGGAGCAAGAACCAAAGCAAATGTCTGAACAAATTGAAAATCCAGAACATTCAGGAGAAACATTGCTGTTTTGGGGAGTACAATTTAGAGATATTATTCAGAAACTTGACAGAATGGAAATTCCATTCCAAGTCAAGCACCATACAAGACCTCCTGATTTTCTTTCTTTCTTTTCAGAAACCAATGGAGCAACAAAGATCAAAAAGGTGGCACGAGCACTGAATGAGACAAAACTATTTTTGCCACTTTACCATTGGAAGAGACCCTTCAAAAGCAACGCTCACGGGAATGTCTTTAATCGGACATCCAACACGATGCTGAAACCACCTTGACAGATAGATTTCAGTCACGTCTGGCTGAAGACGAAAAATTTAGCGCTGGCAGGGAGGCAACCCATGCAATTTATTATAATTTCTATATTTTGTGTATACATGTTGTAGAGTTTTGTGTGTTATTTTTGTAGGAAAAGCTCAACCAAAGCATAAGACAGAAGGAATGGTGTTTGGCAAAGATAAAAGATAATTCATTAGTGATGGATGAGTAAGGAATGAATTCTTGAGACGCATCCTAATGAATTTATACTAAGCGAGTGGCGTATTGCGTACACAATTCTGTTGCCTTAATCATTGCTTTGATTCAAATTTTTTTTTTATTTTCGTAGATAGGATCCAGACTTTTTGACCTTTCACGATTTCTTTTGTTTTATTTTGCTAACAAGCTTCATTTGGAAGATACTAGTGCTATTATTACTAACCCTTTTTTAGGTACTATAAATTCAGCCCGTCATTGCACCTTTGGAGGCATCCAGATTTGAGAAAGAAATACATAAAAAATGGAAGCCACTTCAAGAAGACGAGTTGAAAACATCTGTGTGTTTTGTGGTAGTAGTGTTGGTACTAAACCACAATACATAGAAGCTGCACAAGAATTGGGTCGAGTCTTAGCTGCAAGGAATATGCACTTAATATATGGCGGATGCAATCTTGGACTAATGGGGATCGTTTCAAAGGCCGTACAAGTAGGCAGTCATGTTTTGGGAATCATCCCAAAACCCTTGGCAGAGGCTAATCTTATTGGATCATCAAACGGAGAGGAACTGATCGTGCCAGGTATGTCTGAACGACTGGTTGAAATGATTAACCGTTCTGATGCTTTTATTGCTTTACCAGGTGGCTTGGGCACATTGGAGGAAATTTTTATAGTACTATCTTGGGCGAATCTGAACATACACAAGAAACCGCTTGGATTGCTCAACGTTGATGGATTTTATGATTTTCTTTGTGTGTTTCTTGATGATGCTCGGAGAAATGGGTTCGTGTCAAAACCTATGAAAGAACTCCTTTTTACTGCTAGGTCTGCTCCAGATCTACTTGACCAACTCATAGCCTATGAACCACAAGTTGACCCTATCATTTCAAAGATAAAATGGTCTGATGATGATCGTGGTAAGAGGCGTTGTGTTAATCTGGATCTTAACATTAATTTGCTTATAGTAATTCAGCCAACCAGGTACTATCTTCTAAACTCTCCTTCTACTGTTTAAGACATTGGGGACAATGTCTCATTTAGGTTTGGGGGTGAGGAATAGTTAATAGTACTTGTTTGTATTGTGTTTTTATTTTTAGTCCAAAATTTTTCGAAAAATACAAAAAAATTAAAAAATTAATAAAAACAAAGGGCATATTTAAAGCTAGGTGATGGTTTGGTGTCTTCCTTCACTCACTACCTTTTTATAAGGAAAAGCTGTGGAGGCACCTAGATAATCATTCACTTGTAGCGTATTGTGACAGACTAGTTTGGAGGACTCGTTGTTTATTCCTGACAACAAGAGATAAGAGCCTAAGGGGCTTGGGTATTTAAGTGAGCCTCGCTCCACCCTCCCTCTGGGGAATCTGCAACGGGAAGTCCATTGGATAGTTAGTCACACACCATAAATTCGTTGGCACGTACCATAAGGTATAAAAAAGGTGCGTTCACTTGGTCGCTTGAACCCTTGAGTGGGGAGACCTAGTTGTGAACAATCCTTCGTCAGCGAGAGCCTTTGAAAAAAAAAACATGTAAATTATAGTTTTATGACTAGTAGAAATATGTGGTTGTTATGTTGACTAAAAAGATGAAATTGGTAAAAAAATAGATGTGTAAGGAATTTCCACTCCTGATACGTATTTCAAACCTAATTCAAAACAAGTTAATTTTTGTTTATTCACTTTTGAATTATTAAATCTGTAAATTCTCCATAAAACTGACTAAAATGAATCTTCATATACTTAGTTGGTAGATATTATCAACATACATGGTATCATACGGACATAGGATAAAATTGAAAAGATTGTAATATTCAGTGCTATAGTTTAATTGGAGAAGCATCTCAAAAAAAAGTAATGAAAAAAAATACATCTGAGATCCGAGTTATTAAGTCTGTAAGGGTATTTTAATACCTAGTGCCCTAAAACCAACTGGTTTGGGAGTCACTGGCCCAACACTCGCTACATGGATCAAAAAGATGATAGAAAATAAATATATATATCTGAAGTCTGAGTAATTAAGTCCTTAGGGTTGTCTTAACACCTGATGCCCTAAAGCCAACTGGTTTGGGAGTCACCGACCTAAAGCTCGCTACATAGATGGAAGATATTGTATATAAATAAAAAATTGAAAATTGAAAAATCAAAAAATCAGAAAAATCAGAAAAATTATTCCATTGCTACAACAAGGTGTGAATCTGATAGAACTTTAGGACAAAAATATTACTCTCTTATCAACTGCACTTATGACTGTTGTGGGCAAAATGAGTTGTTTAATATTTTGTTGGCTGTGTATATGAAGAATGGTAAAAATAATCGGAGAATTTACTTATTTAGTAATTTAGAATGAAACAAAACAACTAATAACTTGGAGTAGAAGTTTCACATGATTAGTCACTAACTTCTTTATTTCTCTTGTCTTTTTGCTTTTGTGTGCATTAGTTTCACTACCTTTTTACTTTTGTAAAATGTTTGTGGGTATCATTGCTGTAAACCCTCACGAGACTACAACTCGTCCACTAGGGACACCTATGGGTTTAAAGGCTTGTTGCATATGCTAAATGCAATCGTGATCCCTACGAAAGTGGCTTAGTTAAAATTTTATTATGTTATTTTATTTTGCTCGAGGACTAGCAAAATGTTAGGTTTGGGGGTGTGATGAGTGATAAATGTATCACTATTTCCCACTCATTTAACTTAATATTTTGTATAGTTTCTTGAGTTTTGTGAATATTTTGATGTGTTTTGTGTTATTTTGTAGATAAATAAAGTTTCAGGACATTCTGGAGGTGATTTGGAACAAAACTGTGAAATTTGGTGAAATTTGGCAAAAAGGGTATTTTGGTAATTTTGGACGCCCCGACACAAATTTTGGTAATTTTAGACATCCCGACACCGAAATAAAGTTTCAAGACATTCTGGAGGTGATTTGGAGCAAAACTGTGAAATTTGACAAAAATGGTATTTTGGTAATTTTGGGCGTCCCGACACCGAGGGTATTTTGGTAATTGCACCACCATGCCACATGTCAAAAATTCAACGAGCCGTCTTTTTTAGCACACCATGCCACGTGTCGAAAATTCAGCGATCCAAAAAAAATAATAATAAAATAATAAAATAATAAAAATCAGAAAAATAATAATAAAAAATTAGATTTTTTTGCCTATAAATAGATTTTGAATTTTTAGTTTCAAATGTACCAAATCCTCTGTAAATACTTATATAATAGAGAGTTCTTCATATTTTCTTCATATATTCAGTTTTATTTATGCTTTGTAGTAGTAATTCTATCCATCTATGAGAGGGTAACTTCTCTATGCTGAGGTAAAAAGGTAATTCTTTTACTATTGCTATTTAGATTAATCTCCCTAAAATATAATATATAAACTATTTATAACCGGACTTAATAAGGATACCGCCAGATTGGTCGGTTGGTTATTAAATAATTATTCCGCCTTTATGGTTGGTTTATTTTTGTTCCGCCCTTATGGCTGGTATATTTCTGTTCCGCCTTTATGGCTGGTTTAATAACAAATATTACCGCCTTTATGGCTGGTTGATAAAATTATCACAAGTATATATTATATTTATGGGAGATTTCTAAATAGTATTTAGTAGAAGTTAATTTCTTTTTCCTTAGCATTTTATTTATTTTTCTGCATTTACTTTTTAGTAATTTTTATCTTTGTTTTACTAGTCCTTACTATGTGTTGTAACTAAGTTAGTATTCTAGGGTGTGATGATTTCTAATATCACCGTATTAAAAAAGGGTTAGATTATAGTTGGGGTAATTAAAAGAGTTATTTGTTGAGTCATAATCTTAATGCTTTTTATTAACCGATCACTAATAAAATTGATTAGGTAAACTTAAAATGAACTAGACATAGGGATTTTAAGTTTAAAACCTTAGTCTCAACAACCCACGATCTTCCTTAAGGATAGATAACCCTTTAATAGATTTCCTTAAGGATAGGAATATACCTGTTGGGCGGGGGGGGGGGGTAGTCTTAATTGGAACTTAACCTTAATGAATCTAGGTAATTTAATTGGCATAGACATAAGATTCAATTGGATTAAAACTAGGTATTTGTAAATGATCATTCGAAAGAGGCTTTTACATAATTTAGTGTTCCAGATTAATAATTCAATAATTTACCCAACTATGATTTAACTACTTCATCTTTTTATTGATATTAGAAAGATTCACAACCCTAGATCTTTGAATCTTTTTATTTTCCTTAGTATTTTCTTTTATCTTTTGTCTTTTTATTTATTTAGTAAATCTACAAATCAAATCATTTCAAGCAATCAATTCCCTTCTCCCTATAATTAGATATTTGTAAATAAATAGTATCAACAATTAATAACAACAGTAGGAATTAAGTCCTCGTGGGATCGATATTTTTATACTACTTGAACGATACGTGCGCTTGCGTTATACGTGTGTGTTTACGCCGGTCAAGTTTTTGACTATATAACCAATTACAAGTGGAGTAGTGTCTTGTACAGTCTAACTGTTTAAAGAAAGCAATATTCAATATTAGTCCAACTAATATATATTTATTACGACGATAAATAAAATAAAAGAGCACGTATTGGCAAGTATTTAAATGAAATTGCAAATTTAATACTAGCCGCCCACTATTTTTCGGCGAGCATCTAACCCTCTATGGAGTACTCGGGAAACCTAGTTTTCTAGTGGGCTAGGATCTCGTTAAATAACACACAACATTGACTTTGGCCAACAAGTTGTATGAAACTTAACTAGGTAGATATCTAAGATCAATTGGATCTCATTCAATTCCTAGATCCAGTAGGTGGACCTCCAAGTCCGAGATATATATCCAATATATATTTCCTAACCTTTTCCTCTGAATCAACTAAGCCTTGGCTTTGGCTCAACAAACTTAATGATTCCAGTTAAGCGCGACCCATAGACAGTGGGAAAGCTTCTTAATCCACATCGATGAACTAGAAATGACCTTGACTTTGGCCAACAAGTCACAACCGCCCAAGACATGCGATATAGAACAAAGCTTTCGTGGTTCAAACACATCCGTGATGGATATTGATCTTGACTTTGGCCAACAAACCAATGCCAATCTTGGATCTTGAGAGAGAACCACTCAATGGAAGGAAAACACTTAATATTTAATGAGGGTTTTTCGCGTAAATTGGCAACCAATTTATTATCTTTGATTAGGTCTCATCATACACCCTTAAGCATGCATTCTAAAAGCATAATAAAGCGCGAATAAATTAATAAAGATAAGCGGATGGATATAAAACAATTTGTTCCTAGAACAAATCTCTCCATTTCCTCTCTCCCGCTAACACTATTCATACTTCTACCCAATTACATAATACATTAAAGAAACTTCATTAACATTGAGGGAAATTGGTGAGAAGAGAAATACGAAGAGAATAAAGATAATAGGCTGGACACGCAGGTCCAATTTAAATAAATTCTAAATTTATTACAACAATTTCCAAAATTGCCATCACCCTTTTAATATCCATCTGATACACATTATTCATACAAATACATTCAAGTATTCACACAAATCATGTTATTCAATCAATCTAATCCAATTAATTAATCTTTGAATTAATGACCATCCAATGTTCAAACAACGATTTGATTTGCGCGAGTCCAACTCGTTTAAGAATAAATACTCAAAGTACGTATTCTTGAATTATATCGAACTACAATTTTAAATCCAATTTAATTTGTATTCAATACTAATTCTAATTTAATTCCAAATTAAATAATTACACTTATTTATGTGTCTTTTAGACTTAGATTCTAAATCTAATCTAAATGGGTCTCAAATGCCCAATTAGTATCAAATACTATTCAATTAAAGTCCAATGGGCTTTCAATTAATTCCTTAGGCGTGGGCTTTGGCCAATATGGGTCAAACCCAAAATGTCAAGGCCCAAATAGGAATCACCCTACGCCAAAAAATCAATTCAGGTCCATTAGACCCAATTAAATTTTTAAAGGCCCAATTGTCATATTTGGACTTTATGGAAATGATTTTAGGCCCAATTGGATCCAACCCAATTTTCCAAAACCATACTTGGCCTAACCAAGCCATTAAGCCCAATTACAACAATTAAATTAATACATTATTCCAAATTACATATTAATCCAATTCAAGTGTAATTAACATAATTAATCAACTAATCTAATGTTTTCAAAACACTAATTAAATCAATTAATCATGCTCATTAATTCCAATTCATGTCCAACACAAATTGAAGCAAAATCAATCCATTAAACATGCTTAGGCTCACGGTTTTGGCAAGGAAATTTTCATGCGATTTGATTTCAATCCAATTAAATCAACATCTAATCATACATTTCATGCCAACAACACATCCAATTGCTAATTTTCAAAAAATCACCATGAGCTACTCTAGGGTAGTATTCAGCCATGTGGTAGTAATTAGGGATTTTTAATCTAATCAATTTATCTCAATTCCAAAGATGCACAAATCCAATTCATCATCATACAAACATAACCCAACAATCAATTTAGACAAATCATGCTCCAAACATAAAATCCCCAAATTAAAGTCCATAAACCCTAGAATTCAAATCAAACTTAGGATGGCTCTATATACCATTGTTAGTGTCCTACACATGCCACAAGATCACTAAGATGATTTGTGTGTGAATACATCAAAGACAAGTTGCAGAAATTACTTACTTTGATCGGTTGAGATTTAAAAATTTTCAAGACATGTAGATGAAGCTCCAAGCTTTGTAGAGTATTTCCAACACTTGGGTGAGTTTCCCTATCACCTTTAGTTGACTCCTTATGGGCTAGCAAGAACAAAAATGAAAGAAAATTTTCCCTTCCAAAGGGTATTATGTTCGGCAATGGAGGAGGAAATAGGGAGAGAGAGTTTTGTGTTTTTGTTTTCCAAAAACCAA
Source organism: Zanthoxylum bungeanum (assembly GCA_019454045.1). Taxonomy (NCBI): domain Eukaryota; kingdom Viridiplantae; phylum Streptophyta; class Magnoliopsida; order Sapindales; family Rutaceae; genus Zanthoxylum; species Zanthoxylum bungeanum. The sequence goes on along the minus strand of SKCR01026648.1, from coordinate 52,459 downwards.
TTACCAAAACTGTCTTTCAAAATTTTGGTATATGCTTTTCCAAAAAGCAAAATCAAAGTCAAAGTGTGTTGGAGGGAAAAATGCATTAAATGCCCTCAACCACTTCCATCACTCATGTAGACATTTGATGTAAGTTGGTGGGCCCCACTTTAAATTCAAAATTCAAGTGGGCTTGCTCAACACACTTCGGGCTCGGGTTTGTTTAATCTGATTAAACGAATTTTACGTTGCGACGTAAGTAAATCCAATTTAATTAAATAATAATGCCTCGCAAAATTATTACGAAAGTCGCTCGCAAATTAACTCCAAATTAATTCGTTCGCACGAATTAAAATCCAATTTTAATTCCGCATTGAAATCCAATTTCAATTAATATATCTAATATATTATTTTAGCCCAATTAATTAAATATTAAAATCTAATTGCACTATTAAATTCATTTTGCCGATTAATTCCAAATTAATCGCGTTCTCTCCTCTCGACGAATTTAATCCCGGATAAATTCTCGACGCAATTAATCCCAAATTAATTCTTTCTCTGATAATTAATCCCAGATTAATTATTGCCTTAATTAATCCCAAATTAATTTTCTGTCTCATAATTAATCCCAGATTAATTCTGTTCGACTCAAATATCATTGGTGAATCTTTGGAAAGAGACCCAAGAGATCCCTGGATATGTTGGCAGTAAATCTGGTTGTCGGACTATCCGAACACGTGCGTACTCGGTACCACATTCTTACTGATTTACAAGACATGGTTGGCTTCTAGCAAAGCACTGTGCCCTCTCAATTCTCCAGAAATATTCAATGAAGAATATATAATCTATATCCGGCGTAGTATACTAAGTATTGCGTATTACGATCCAGTATCAGATGTCACATGCTAGGCCTAGGGCTGGATTTGTGTCTGCCTCGTACGAAGCATATATCGGATCACTAGCAACTAGTCTCTTTAATCGGATAATCATGACCTAGTCATACTATCCCGATAGCTGCAGCATTTGAGAGTACTAGTTCTGTATCCCTGCGTGATCATCATCTCCATATGACTGGAGTGATACTTCCATCTTGATATCACACCTAATACACTATTATTCTCAGTAAACCCATAAGAGGCGTACACAGAACCCGTTAAAGCCCCGGATGACCAAAACCAAAGCGTACTGATTGTCGCAAGTATTAGCGATGCAAGTCTCAGGTTAAGACCAAATACACGAAACCTGATTCGGATTCCCATAGACACGTAGTCATACTACCAATAGGATTCCAAGAGGTATATCCAGAGCGAAGCTGTTCCCGGTCCAATGGCTAACAAAACCTTCTATCACACTTGTATAAGTATCCAATACTTAAATATATGAGAATTATGCCGTTAAGCTTCCATAACGAGCACAAATGTAATATTAGTCTATTCCGCGTTATCGATGTCCAGTCTCGATAATACTACTACTAGGGATATTTAATGATTAAACCTTTCGTGGATTAATATTGTCTCATATCTTATTAATCCGGAACTAATCATAAGGACTTTTATCATTTATATATCCAAGTAATCCAATAACAAAATGATAAAATAGCAATTTCCTTTGTCACATAGTTAATTTGTACAAAGAACACCATGTCTTTTACAAATAGTGATGCTATATGTCATAATTGTCCAACTGTTATGGCATGTTAAAATGCAAGAGTAGACACCCTAGGCTATATGGCATGTTATTCAAACACTTTAAAAACATTCAAATATACCAAGGTTGGGCGTCGTAATGCTCTCAAGAGCAAAACCAAGGCAGAATGTCAGTTCTGCTCGGCATCGTGACTCAGCCTACTTAGCATCGCGACGCTGTAGTATCAAGTCAATGAGTCGCGACACAACTTGTCCATCATCGCGACGTGATGTATTGTTAATTCCAGGCAGTATCTAAAATCTTTTGGGCATCGCGAAGCGTAGATTTGATACTTCTGAAAAAACATACACATCAAAATTATGTTAACCAGACTCTTATTTTTCTATACTAATCTAATAAGTACAATTAATAATCCAAGGCATCCTTTGGTCTTCAAATCTTGCTCCATGAGGTAGTGTTGAGTTCTTTGCGGAAACGGCTTGTGATAAGTCCTTCGTTGTGTCGGCTCAAACAAGTTACAAATAGTGTTACACTTGAACTTATTACAATGGAAATGAACTTACAACACTTGAAAGAATATGCCCTTATGGCCTTACATTCCCAATACTAAAAATAAGAGCCGGTAAAAATTAACTATCAATGCAATACATTCATCACATGAATCAGAATTAAACATTCATCTTATGAACATTAAAACATTCATCTCATGAATATTAAAATTGTGCCTACACATCACAACATGTATACTAACAATTTATATCTCATATAAATCATTAAAACATGTAATTTAAAAATAGAAGGGTTAAGAACACTATTCAACCTTAGCTCTTGATGCTAATTGTAGGAAACGTCTTTCCTTATGCGCAGCGGAAATGCCTTTGGCTCCGGGATTGACCTTGAAAATTTTCTTGCCTTATCCCTTTGTTGAATACTGAATTCCACCAACTCTTGGTGATTGGATTTGCTCCTCGATATGGATGTGTTTCCTCAGAGATCTGATGCTAGGATCAACCACCCGATCTTTCGAACTATGACTCGAAACCGACAAACCGAAGTGTGGGCTTCACTCACAAAGATTAATCTCTAAACTCTTTAGAGAATTATGTTATCACAAAATATTTTGGCTTTATGAAAGAGTGAATGAAGATGATGAAGATCTAACTCACTCTTATTTTCTCTCTATTCTTAACACTTGAAAAAATATTCTTTTCTCGTAACTCTTGAAGAAAATTTTCTGGATTTCTTTTTCTCTTTAACTATATGAAAACTCTTGTGAGAGTGGTAGATGACCTTACTCAACCCTTGAGTTGAAATGGTAGAGATTATATTCCTTTCCAAAAGCCAACCAATCTTATCACTAATCCACACATACCGTTCTATTGTAATGGCAAACACAATTAAGTGAAATGCCAAGAAAAGACATGTGAAGTAGACAAAGGTTAGGTAATTAGGTCATACCTAATTAGACATAAAATGTTGGAGAGTATGGCAAGCCATATGGACTTGTCTCCAAGATAATGCATATATCATTATCTTTATAATGATATAATTATCATGTGATAAGTGTAGTTTATACCCACTTATTCCTGCATTCTTACCTTACTATTTTGTTAGATTATGTGTCATTTAATGTATTTTATAGTTTGTTTTATGTTTTATTGATAGGAAGCATTGGAACATGAATCTTGGGGAAAATAGACTTGTTTTGGGACCTTACGGACGCAATGGAAGCATGCGGGAAAGGAGAAATACAGAAAACACTTATCCTGAAAAATAGGGTGGCATTGCGGCATCACTTTTGGCATCGTGGCACCTCACCAGGATCGCTTCATACAAATTTCACGAGAGATTAGCATCGCGATGCCAATTCCAACGTTGCGACGCTGCTACAAAAGCCCAGAATCTAAATAAATCAGTATTATACATGCACAAGGACTCCATGACTTCCCTATAAATACATAAGCTCATCCAAAACCCTAAAATGAGAGATTAATAGACAACTCAAGACTTAAAACACATATTTTAGAGAGATCCAAAGAGGAAGATTGAAAAGCGACAAGAGGTTTTGAAAATGATCTAGAGAATATAACCTATGAGTTTTATAAAGTTCGGGAGAATCTATAATTCCTTTGAAGTCGTTAACACATAATCAAATAGCGTATTGAATTGTTAATTACTAGATTTTAATAGCGATATCAAAGTCTGTAATTGATAATATATTCACTCGGCACTCGGGAGAGTGAATTAGAATAATTTAGGATTCTTGACTTATAAACAAAGCAACTAAATAAGAATTAAATGGCATGACAAATACATATGGGATAGCTAGGTGAAATCAGACTCTAGAATCTCTCACTTCTTGGATTATATTAATTAAACATTTTAATATCTTGTTTATTTAGTTTTTAATCTTAACTTAGTGTGAGTTGAATACAATCCTTGTGGGTTTGACACTATTTCACTTATCCTTACTAAACTTGACACCGTACACTTGTGGTACGATATAATTATTGAGATGTATGCCATAGAGTTACATGTAATGTAAACGACTTTATGTGTTTTGAAATAAAATGATGTATTATTTATTTATCAAAATGTTTATTTAATATTCGCATATTATAAATTATCTTGATTACCCTAGATTACTTATGTGCCTTTAGACTTAGTACATGAGTGTCATACACAATAAGATTTAAGTCTGGAGTTAGTAATCTTAAATAGTCCATAGAGAGCAAACAAAGTGAGTACTTTATTTATGGTTTATCTATAGCTGCGGTCCATTCCATATTTGTATTGCGACCTTGATCCAAGATCATCCATGTATAGACATGAGAATGGAGGCATCTTGTATGATGTGATCATATAGGACTAGACCCATATGGAAATGACATTCTTATAACATCCGTTAAACAAAGAAAGTCATTTCAATCTACTAGATGGTCATATATAGATTGATCTTAATCCTGAGTGTACTACAAACTCCTGCATGGCAGGCTATATCTTTTGATTTACAAAGGTGAGGTTGGTGTAGCAGTCCCGACCAATAGCTACGTACTTTGGGGGCATGGTCTATTATGTAGCTGGGAATGTTTTACATATATATGGAGTTCACTCCTTCTTGTGAGAAGTAGAGGAGTATCTTTCTTAAGGGTTATTCGGTACTTGAATGATTAGAGCGCTCAAGTCTTTCTATTACAAATAGAAAGATTAAAATTCATAATGGTTATGAATAAATCGTTTATTAGAGAATCAATGGTACTTAAGGTAAAAATAATTCGAGGGGTATAACGGATATTATGACCCGACTCTAATTACGAGATATGTTGGACAATTATGACCCATAGCGTCACTATTTGTAAAAGACATTGTGTTTTTGTACAAATTAATTATGTAGCAAAGGAAATTGCCTTTTATCATTTCGTAATTAGATTACTTAAATGTGTGAATGATGAAAGTCCTTATGATTAGTTCCGGATTGAGATGATGTGAGACAGTATCAATCCACGACGGTTTAATCATTAAATATCCATAGTCGTAGTATTATCGAGACTGGACATCGATAATGCGGAATAGACTAGTATCGCACTTGTGCGTGTTATGGAAGCGTAACAACATAGTTCTCATATATTTAAGTATTGGATACTTATGCAAGTGTAGTAGGAGGTTGTGTTTTACCGATGGTACGGAAAATAGCTTCGCTCCGGATAGACCTCACGGAATCCCATTGGTAGTATGACTATGTGTCTAAGGGAGTCCGCATCAGGGTAGGTGTATTTGGTCTTAACCTGAGACTTGCATCGCTAGTACTTGCGACAATCAATATGCTTTGGTTTTGGTCGCTTTGGTTTTGGTCGCCCAAGACTTTAACAGGTTCTGTGTACGCCTCTTCTGGGTTTATTGAAAATCGTAGTGTAGTGGGTGTGATGTCAAGACGGAAGTATCACTTCAGTCATATGGAGATGATGGTCATGCAGGGATACAAAACTGGTTCTCTAAAGGTTTGCAACCATCGGGATAATATGACTAGGTCATGATTATCCGATAATAAAGAGACTAGTTGCTAGTGATCCGATATATGCTTCGTACGGGGCAGACACTATTCCTGCCACAGGCCTTGCATGTGAATCCGATACTGGATCGATATACGCAATACTATGTATACTACGCCTGACTCAGACTATATATTCCATTAAGAATATTTCTGGAGAATTGGGTAGGCACGGTGCTTTGCTAGAAGCCAACCATGTCTTGTAAATCGGTAAAAACGTAGTACTAGGTTTGTACATGTTCGGATAGTCCGACGACCGAATTTACTACCAACATATCCTGGGATCTCTTGGGTCGCTTCCCGAAGATTCACGGATGACGTATGATTCGAACTTTATTAATCTAGGATTAATAGCAGAGAGACTTTATCTAGGTAAAGTACTATTTGAAGAGAGAGAACGATTAATTTGGAATTAATCGATAAAATAATATATTCGATATATTATTCGAAATTGGATTTCAACGCGGAATTAAAATTGGATTTTAATTCGGGTTAACGCATTGATTTAGAATTAATTCGCTAACGACGTGAATAGTAATTTTACTATGCATAATTATTTAATTGAATTTGATTTAATTACGTCGCAACGGAAAATTTGTTAATTCAGAATTAACGAACCCGAGCCCGAAATGTGTTTGCGGGCCCACTTCAATTTTGAATTAAAATAGGGCCCACAAGTCACATCGCGAGTCACATCACTTGTCACTTTAGTGATAGATGTCAAGTCAACTTTTTGGTGAGTGACATGCCGTCACTATTCATGATAGAAGTTTGTGTGGGCATTTAATGGAATTTTGGAGCCAAACTTTTGGTTGACTTTTTGAAAGATATACCAAATATTTTGGTAAAGGATTTTCATTATTTTCTTAAGAAAACAAAACACAAAATAGCAAAAAACTCTCTCCATCTCTTCTCATTGCCATGAGCCTCTCCAAGGTGAAAGAGAAATTGTGTTTCTTCCTCCTTTGCTAGCACACTTCAAGGATTAATACAAGGTGATAGGGAAACCGAACTTAGAGCTTGGAATCCTTTGGAAGCTTGGAGGTTGTTCATCTTCATCAACAAAATCTTGCCTTGGTCGAAAGCATCAAGCAAGGAGAAAATTTTTGTTGATCTTCGCATCCAAAAGTCGTTCAATGTAAGTGTGTTTCCGCCACTCTTCTTTGCATATTAATTCTATTTCTATGCTTAAATGATCTTGGGATTAACCTAGAAACCCAACAATGGTATCTATGAGCCATTTTGAGCATGAAATATACTTAGGGTAAAATTTGGGTAAATTGGGTTTGAGCATGTTTTGACTAAATTACTTGTTTGAGCACGCTTGTATTTGGATGACTTGGAGTTGTTTGTGATCAATTTTGTGAAAAATGGATTGGATCAATTTTTCCCCAAATCATTGGCTTGGCCGAATGCTATTAGTGCCCTAAAGTCATGTATTTTTTGTTCCTTTGATCATTGGATGACTTGAAATAATTGGGAAATGTTGATTTGTAATTCAATCGGATTAAAAACGAAATCGGACATAAAAACCCCATGAATGTCGTGAGCTACCTAGCATGAAATGAGATGATTTTTTGAATCAATTATTTGGACATGTGTTGATGATGAAAAGCATGATTAATTGGTTAGATTAGTATTTTGGAAATGTTAATTTAATGGTTAATCATGGCTTAACACTTTAATTAATTGAATTTTAAATTTAGAATATTAAAGTTTAATTAATTAGGCTTGATTTAGAATTGGGCTTGTAATTGTTATATTTGGGCCTAATGGGCTTGGTTGGGCCAAGTTGGTTTAGGCCAATTGGATTGGATCCATATTGGGCCTAAATCATTCCATTAAGTCCAAATATAACAAATGGGCTTTAAAAGTTTAATTAGCCTTATGGGCCGAAATTGGTTTCTTGGCAAATGAGGGTGATTCCTTATTGGGCTTGGTATTTGGGTTTGACCCATATTGACCAAAGCCCATGCCTTATGAAATCAATTGAAAGCCCATCGGACTTTAATTAAACAACATTGGATGTTAGTTGGGCTTTGAGACCCGATTAGATTAGATTTGGAATCTAAGTCGTTAAAGAGCATTAAAAAGTGTAGTTATTTAATTTGGAATTAAATAAATGAATTAGTATTGAATACGAATTAAATTAGATTAAACAAGTAGTTCGATATAATTCAAGAATTCGTACTTTGAGTACTTATTCTCAAACGAGTTGGACTCGCTCAAAATCAAATCGTTGTTTGAACATTGGATGATCATTTAATTCAAAGATTAATTAATTGGATTAGATTGATTGAATTACATGCTATGAATGAATACATGGATGTGTTGAATGAATAGCGTATATCGGATGGATATTAGAAGGGAAAGGGCAATTTTAGAAATTGTTGTAAATTTAGAATTTATAAATTGGACCTGCGTGTCCAGCCTTCTCTCTTTATTGATTCTTTGTATTCTCTTCTCACCTAATTCCCCTCAATGTAATGAGGTTTCTATTATTGTATTATGTAATTGAGTAGAAGTAGAATAGTGCTAGCCGAGGAGAGGAAAATGAGTGATTTTTCTATGAACAATTTGTTAAATATCCATCCGCATATCGTTATTAATTTACTTTTCGCGCCTTATTATGCTTTTAGAATGCATGTTTAAGGGTGTATGATGAGACCTAACAAATATAATAAATTGGTTGCCAATTCTTACACGAAAAACCCTCAAAACATATTAAGTGTTTTCCTTCCATTGAGTGATTCTTACTCAAGATCCAAGATTGGCACTGGTTTGTTGGCCAAAGTCAATACCTTTGTCAATTGCGGATGTGTTTGAATCATGAAAGCTTTGTTCCATATCGGTGTCTTGTCCAAGTTGTGATTTATTGGCCAAAGTCAAGATCACTTCTTATCCATCGACATTGATTACGAAGATTTCCAAGGTCAATGGGTCCCGCTTAACTGGAATCATTAAGCTTGTTGTGCCAAAGCCAAGGCTTAGTTGATTCAGAGGAAAAGGTTAGGAAAATATATTGGATATATTGGCATATATATTGTATATATGTTTCGGACTTGGAGGTCCACCTACCGATCTATAAATTGGATGAGATCCAATTGATCTTTGAGATCTACCTAGTTAAATATCATACAGCTTGTTGGCCAAAGTCAAGGTTGTGTGTTATTTAACGGGATCCTAGCCCACTAGGAAACTAGGTTTCCCGAGTACTCCACACAGAGGGTTAGAGGCTCGCCGAAAAATAGTGGGAGGCTAGTATTGAATTTGCAATTTCGTTCAAATACTTAGCTTTACGCGCTTTCAAATTATTTCGTCAAAATTATTTTATTAGTTGGACTAATATTGTGTTATTTTTCTTGTAACAGTTAGACTGTACCCTTACATTATTAATTGGATAGTTGGACTATCGCAATTAAAATGACTGGAAAGAACAGTGTCCGAGACATCATCATGGGCGATAATGTCTTTAACGGCACTAACTTTTCCGATTGGGAAATGAATCTAAGGATAGTCCTTGGATCCGAGAGGCTGCTATATACTATAGAGAGACCTCTTGGGCCTAAGCCCAGATCTGATCAGTTGCTCGAGCTAGAGCTTTGGAAGACTCATAGTGATGACAACGCAACTACTCAATCTATTATGCTTGCTGCTATGACTCAGCAATTCCGTCGACAGAGCAAGGGATTGGATCCCTATAACATGTTGGCGAAGTTGAATGATCTACACCGATCTAATCTTAGATCGCAAAGATATGAGTTACAGAAGAAGCTCTTCCGCGCTCGGATGTCGGAGGGTACATCTGTTGAACATCATGTGACACAGATGATTGTCGACATCGAGCAGCTTGGACAAAATGAGGATTGTCTTTGAGATAGAGACCTCTATAGATTTGATCGTACAATCTCTCCCCGACACTTGGAGTGGGTTCATCATGAACTATAATATGATGAACCAAGAGCAGACTCTTGGAGAGTTGATGTCCACGCTGCGTGAGGCAGAAAATTAGCTTCTTAAGGGCAAGAAGCGCGAGGCGCACTTCGCTTCTACATCTCGGACTCCGAGGGCTGGGCCCAAGGCGACTGAAGGTGTCAAGAATAAGAAGAAGAAAAAGGGCAGGCCAAATCGTCAAAGGGTTCTAGGAAACCCAAGGACAAATCCCAAGATGTTTGTCTTCAGTGCGGACAGTGGGGTCACTGGAAGCATGACTGCCGCGAGTACAAGGCACTCAGGAAGGAAATCAAGGCGGGCAAGGCACCGGCCTCAGGTATGTTTGTTATAGAAATAAACATGACTACTTCTAGTTTTAAAAATTGGATTTTTGATTATGGTTGTGGTACTCACATTTGTACTGATGTGCAGGATCTGCGGATTAGCAGGAGACTGACATCATGAGAGATTGACCTCCGTGTTGGAAATGGGACACCAGTCGCCGTTTTGGCCGTTGGCACTTTTGTTTTAGAACTGCCATCAGGGAATGTACTTGAACTTACAGACTGTTATTATGTACCTAGTTTGACTAGGAATATTATTTCTGTATCTATGTTAGCCCAATGTGGGTACACTTTTGTATTTAGAAATATTGGGTGTTTTATGTATAAAAATGATATAGAAATTTCACTGTTGTTGTAAATAATGGTCTTTATATTTTGAATATAAACCAATCTCAAAATGTAACAAACAAAAGGCTTAAAGTAAGTCATAAAAATGAAACTTATATGTGTCATTGTCGTCTGGGACACAAAAACAAGACTCGCATATCCACACTTTCGAAGAGTGGGTACTTGGACGGATTTGATCCAAATTCATATGACGTATACGAATCTTGCTTATTAGGCAAAATGCCTAAATCACCTTTTAGCGGTAAAGGTGTACGTGCCACCGAACTGTTAGCCCTTGTTCATAGTGACGTTTGTGGGCCCATGTCTAGCCACGCTAGAGGTGGATATGAATACTTCGTAACCTTTACGGATGATGCATCGCGTTATGGTTATGTGTATCTTATGAGACACAAGTCGAAGACTTTTGAGAAATTCAAAGAGTTTCGACACGAAGTTGAAAAATAGACCGATAAAAGTATTAAGACATTACGGTCGGACCGTGGTGGCGAATACTTGATCAATGAGTTTCTTGACTACTTGAAAGGATATGGTATTCTTTCACAGTGGACTCCTCCCGAAACACCGCAATAAAACTGTGTGTCTGAACGGAGAAACCGAACCTTGTTAGACAGTAAGGTCTATGATGAGTCACACTGAGCTACCTATTTCCTTCTGGGATATGCATTAAACAGTGTAATACTTATTTTGAATAAGGTTCCGTCAAAGTCTGTTCAACAGACACCATATAAGATATGGACAGGAAAGAAACCGGGTTTCTCATTCCTGAAGATTTGGGGTTGCTGGGCATACGTCAAACGTTTGGAAGGTACCAAACTAGAATCCAAATAGGATAAATGCCTATTTGTAGGATATCCTAGGGAAACCAAAGGATATTACTTCTATCACCCACAAGAGAACAAAGTATTTGTTGCTCTACATGCGGGTTTCCTTGAGAAGGAATTCCTAAATGCAGTGATAAGTGGGAGGAAAGTAGAACTCGATGAAAATCAGAGTGATACTGTTCCTGGCATAGAATCCTCAACGAAACATGAACAGTCCATCAGGGATGAGACTGTACCACAATCTTCGAATACACAAGGACCGCGTAGGTCGGAGAGAGTCAGAAAACAACCTGAGAGGTATGGGTTTCTGATCTCACCTCATGTAGCTATCAATCTCATTGAGGAAGACGAGCTGGCTACGTATGAGGAAGCGATACAAGATATCGATTCCGCTTTATGGCAAGACGCCATGAAGTCCGAAATGGATTCCATGTATACCAACCAAGTTTGGACACTGGTTGATGCAGCAGAAGGCGTAAAGCCTATTGGTAGCAAACGATCTTCAAGAAGAAGACCGACATGGATGGCAATGTATAAATGTACAAAGCTAGGCTTGTAGCGAAGGGGTATCGTCAATGACATGGTGTTGATTACGATGAAACTTTTTCACCTGTTGCCATGATTAAATCCATTCGGATAATGCTTGCTATTGCTGCATATTTCGATTACGAGATATGGCAGATGGACGTCAAAACCGTTTTCCTTAACGGAAACCTGTTGGAGGATGTTTATATGCAACAGCCTGACGGTTTTGTCGTGCCTAAACATGCAAACAAGGTTTGCAAGTTAAATCGGTCCATTTATGGATTGAAGCAAGCGTCGCGTTCTTAGAACCAACGTTTTGATGAGATCATAAAAGAATATGATTTCGTTCAAAACGAAGATGATCCTTGTGTATACAAGAAGGTTAGTGGGAGCGCACTGACTTTCATTGTCCTTTATGTTGACGATGTATTGATTTTGGGCAATGACATTCCCATGTTAACATCGGTGAAAGCTTGGCTTTCATTAAAATTCTCCATGAAAGATCTGGGAGAAGCAGCATTTATTCTGGGAATAAAGATCTACCGGGATAGATCTAGAAAGCTGCTTGGACTCTCCCAGAGCACGTACATTGACAAAGTGTTGAAGAGATTCAACATGGATCAGTCCAAGAGGGGACTGTTGCCAGTGTCACATGGCGTCACTCTATTAAAGGACATGTGTCCTAAAACTAAAGATGAGAGAGACAACATGAGTCAGATACCATTCGCCTCGGCAGTCGGATCGATCATGTATGCCATGATATATACGCGACCTGATGTCTTCTACGCTTTGAGCATGTGTAGTCACTATCAGGCCGATCCAGGTGAATGTCACTAGATAGCGGTTAAGAATATCCTTAAATATCTTAGATGAACTAAGGATGCTTTCTTAATCTATGGAGATGGAGAACTTGAGGTAACTGGGTATACCGATGCAAGTTTCCAAACTGATAAAGACGATTGTAAGTCACAATCTGGGTACGTGTTTTGTTTGAATAACGGAGCAGTGAGCTGGAAATCTTCCAAGCAAGAGACTATTGCTGATTCAACAACAGAAGCGGAGTATATTGCTGTAGCTGAAGCAGCAAAGGAGGCAGTTTGGATCCGAAAATTCCTAATTGGATTAGGAGTAGTTCTGTTAGCAGCTGAGCCCGTTCCATTGTATTGTGACAATAACGGGGCTATAGCGCAGGCTAAGGAATTCGGTCTCATCAATGATCCAAGCATGTTCTTCGACGTTTCCATCTGATTCGTGAGATCATACATCGTGGCGATGTGAAGATCGAGAAGGTCGCATCAGATGACACATTGCAGATCCCTGACGAAAGCCATTCCTCGGCAAAAGTTTGAGAGACATATACATAGTTCAGGTGTTAGATGCTTGAGTGACTAGCTATAGGCCAAGTGGGAGATTGTTGGACAATTATGACCCATAGCGTCACTATTTGTAAAAGACATTGTGTTTTTGTATAAATTAATTATGTAGCAAAGGAAATTGCATTTTATCATTTCGTAATTAGATTACTTAAATGTGTGAATGATGAAAGTCCTTATGATTAGTTCCGGATTGAGATGATATGAGACAGTATCAATCCACGATGGTTTAATCATTAAATATCTCTAGTCGTAGTATTATCGAGACTGGACATCGATAATGCGGAATAGCCTAGTATCGCACTTGTGCGTGTTATGGAAGTGTAACAGCATAATTCTCATATATTTAAGTATTGGATACTTATGCAAGTGTGGTAGGAGTTTGTGTTTTACCGATGGTACGGAAAACAGCTTCGCTCTGGATAGACCTCACGGAATCCCATTGGTAGTATGACTATTTGTGGGGAGTCGCATCAGGGTAGGTGTATTTGGTCTTAACCTGAGACTTTCATCACTAGTACTTGCGACAATCAATACGCTTTGGTTTGGTCGTCCAAGACTTTAACAGGTTCTGTGTACGCCTCTTCTGGGTTTATTGAGAATCGTATTGTATTGGGTGTGATGTCAAGACGGAAGTATCACTTCAGTCATATGGAGATGATGGTCACGCAAGGATACAGAACTGGTTCTCTAAAGGGTTGCAACCATCGGGATAATATGACTAGGTCATGATTATCCGATAATAAAGAGACTGGTTGCTAGTGATCCGATATATGCTTCGTACGGGGCAAACACTATTCCAGCCCCAGGCCTTGCATGTGACATCCGATACTGGATCGATATACGCAATACTATGTATACTATGCCTGACATAGATTATATATTCCATTAAGAATATTTATGGAGAATCGGGTAGGCACGGTGCTTTGCTAGAAGTCAACCATGTCTTGTAAATCGGTAAAAACGTAGTACTATGTATGTACGTGTTCGGATAGTCCGACGACTGGATTTACTGCCAATACTATCCATGGATCTCTTGGGTCACTTCCCGAAGATTCACTGATGACGTATGATTCAAACTTTATTAATCTAGGATTAATAGCGGAGAGACTTTATCTGGGATAAAGTACTATTTGAAGAGAGAGAACGATTAATTGGAATTAATCGATAAAATAATATATTCTATATATTATTCGAAATTGGATTTCGACGCGAAATTAAAATTGGATTTTAATTCGGGTTAACGCATTGATTTAGAATTAATTCGCTAGCGACATGAATAGTAATTTTGCTAGGCATAATTATTTAATTGAATTTGATTTAATTACGTCGCAACGAAAAATTCGTTAATTCGGAATTAACGAACCCGAGCCCGGAATGTGTTTGCGGGCCCACTTCGATTTTGAATTAAAGTGTGGCCCATAAGTCACATCGCGAGTCACATCACTTGTCACTTTAGTGATAGATGTCAAGTCACATTTTTGGTGAGTGACATGCAGTCACTATTCATGATAGAAGTTGGTGTGGGCATTTAATGGAATTTTGGAGCCAAACTTTTGATTGACTTTTTGACAGATATACCAAATATTTTGGTAAAGGATTTTCATTATTGTTTTAAGAAAAAAAAACACAAAATAGCAAAAAACTCTCTCCCTCTCTTCTCATTGTCGTGAGCCTCTCCAAGGTGAAAGAGAAATTATTTTTCTTCCTCCTTTGCTAGCACACTTCAAGGATTAATATAAGGTGATAGGGAAATCGAACTTAGAGCTTGGAATCCTTTGGAAGCTTAGAGCTTGTTCATCTTCATCAACAAAATCTTGCCTTGGCCGAAAGCATCAAGCAAGGAGAAAATTTTTTGTTGATCTTCGCATCCAAAAGTCGTTCAATGTAAGTGTGTTTCTGCCACTCTTCTTTGCGTATTCATTCTATTTCTATGCTTAAATGATCTTGGGATTAACCTAGAAACCCAACAAGATACTCGTGATTGATTAATCTATATGTAGTGACTATAAAAGTCGTTCAATGTAAGTGTATTTCTGCCACTCTTCTTTGCGTATTCATTCTATTTCTATGCTTAAATGATCTTGGGATTAACCTAGAAACCCAACAAGATACTCGTGAATGATTAATCTATATGTAGTGACTATATCGATGGACACCGACTTGGTTCAGCTTAATATATCATCTGCGATAATGAGAGAGCAACTTCGTGTTTTTAGTGGAATAACCCAGAGTTAATAATTCGGAATAATTAATTAAGAGCTTAATTAATATTTCGAGATTATTGGAGCTCGGAACCGTAGGTCCATTTGGTCTATGTGCTAGCTCGATCTATTATAGCGAATTTAGTATAATTGGATAGTCCAATTATATACTCACAAAGGTATAAATATTATTAATATGATTAATAATATTTTATGTCACACTTGAAACTATGTGTTAAAAGTTTAATATATAGTTTTTGTAATTATATGATAATTAAACATTTGGCATTTAATTATATATGATATAATTAAATAAAAGGTTAATTGTGTAAATTCCAAATTTTGGGTTTTGGAAACCCTTGGACTTTATTTGGAAGTTACATCTCTTTTAATAGGAATTAATCTTTTTATTTTGTAACATCCTTTCCATTATGGAAAGTTAATGTTGATGTTACAAAAATTTCTATTTTCTTATGCCATGGCCGATTATTACAAGGGGTAAAAAGTGGAAGAGTTTTGTGTTTTTGAAAATTACAAACCCTAAGTATATAAAGAAAAATATGATTTTTTTTTTCTTTTGGAGAGAATTCATTCTTGAACCCTAGCCACTTTTCTTCTTCCTTATTCTCTCAAAATTTGAGAAAAACATAACTAAGAAAAGAAGAAAATCAAAATCAAAACACAAGTGTGACTTTAATCTCTAAATAGTTTAGGAATTGTTTATGTGAGTCTTGCCACACAAGTCTCTGTTGGTAACGAAATATAATTCGGAAGACTTTGTGGTGTCGAACAAATCTTCATCTTCATCTCTTTATTGTGGTTCACGGCAGTGAGCATT
The DNA here is from genome assembly GCA_019454045.1 of Zanthoxylum bungeanum. Classification (NCBI taxonomy): domain Eukaryota; kingdom Viridiplantae; phylum Streptophyta; class Magnoliopsida; order Sapindales; family Rutaceae; genus Zanthoxylum; species Zanthoxylum bungeanum. The sequence goes on along the minus strand of SKCR01026648.1, from coordinate 36,399 downwards.
GTTTTTGCTCATTACTGCCCATTTACTTGGTGAAACGGAACTCCGTTTGGTTTCGTTTTAATCCAGTATTTTTGGGGAATATTTTATGGTGTTTTGGGGCTGTGTTGGGGCTTTTTTCAAGTGAAAAATCAGAACCAAAACATAGCCACTGTTCGCGCTTTTCAGGGGCTGTTTCGGCAGTGCACTGTGAGCGTATCGGGTCCAAAACAGTTCAGTTTTTGTCCAGCTGTTCGGGGACTGTTCCAGGGCTGGAATTTTATCTAAAATTGAAAAAAAATTTCAGTGGTGGTGGCAGTAACATTCGGCCAGTTCAAGAGAATGGCAGGAAAATTTTCAAGTCTGATCTGTGTGCCTAAACCGTTTCCGCTGCGCAAGGAAAGCGTTTCCTACGATAAAATATCACAACAAGTTTTTGATGTTGTTGCCAGGGATTGTTAATTTAATTCACATTAATACTATTACTAAATAACCTTAGCTTTAATTTAGATTTTTGTTTTATTTTTTATTTTTGTTTTAGTATTTTTCTTGTCTTTTGTGCTTCAGTGAATGCGAAGATTCACAAGTCTTGACTGACTTCTATTTGATCCTGAAATCAAAAGAACAACGAGGAGATTAAGGAAAAAAAAAAGAAAATTAAAAAAGAAGCAATCACAGCTGAAAATATAGAGAATGACCCACGCCAGGTGGCAATCCGAGATCAGTTCAAGTCGGTCGTAGATGATAATTATTCTGGGATTGCGCACCCACAAATCAATGGCAATAAATTTGAACTGAAACCTGCATTGATCAACATGGTGCAGAAGAACCAGTTTGGGGGTTCAGCTGTAGAGGATCCCAATGTTCATTTAAGGATGTTCTTGTAGATGGCAGATACCATAAAGATGAATGGAGTAACTAAAGAGAGCATCAGGCTACGCTTATTCCCATTCTCTTTAAGGGATGAAGCGAGGGGTTGGCTGACATCTATTCTGACGGGGAGCATCATGACATGGCATGATATGGATACAATATTTCTTGCGAGGTTTTTTCCACTAGCTAAATCAGCCCAACTGAGATTAGAAATTAGCATATTTAGGCAGTTGGAGACTGAGAATCTGTATGAGGCCTGTGAGCGCTTTAAAGATCTACTTAGGAGGTTCCCACATTAAAATTTTGAAGACTGAGTTCAGATTCAATTGTTCTACAATGGGTTGAATGGTCCAAACAAGACCATGGTTGATGTAGCTGCTGGAGGAATCCTATTCAAGAAATCTGTTAAAGACGTCTATGCTTTATTAGAGGAGATGACCATCAATAACTTCCAATGTCCAAACGAACGCACTACTGTGCCTAAGGTGGCAAGTATATACGAGGTGGATCCTATGGTTGCACTTGCAGCTTAAGTGTCATCCCTCACAACTCATCTAGTAGCATTGACCAGTCAACAGAGCCAACCATCTATTGAAGCTACTTCTGCTAATAGAATGATCTTACCTGACGAAGGATATGAGCAAGTCCAATATTTGAACAATCAAAACTTCAACAACTATAGAGGCAATCGTATGCCTAACTATTATCATCCAAACTTGGCATATGCCAACACAAAAAATTTCTTACAACCTCTGTATGGCTTCAAAAATTAAAGAACTTAGCAGAAACATTCCCTAGAATACCTCATGAGCACCTTTGTTGCTAAAACTTCAGAGAGGTTTGAGAAGAATGAGTCGAGGCAGAATAATATTGAAACGCACATGGGCAACATAGGGGCAACGATGAAGTCCTTAGAAGTGAAGATTGGGCAGATTGCTTCTTCCATAGCCAATCAACAGAAAGGGGTGTTTCCTAGTAATACTGAAGTCAACCCCAAAGAGAAATGTCAAGCCATAACCCTTAGGAGCGGAAAAGATATTAAAGAAACATCTCAGGACATAGGCACTAAAGAAAAATAAGTGGCATTTCAGGAGGAAACAGTAACAGAAGAATAGAACAGTACAATAGCTCCTCCATATAAGCCAACTCTCATCCCAAATACACCATTGTCGTATCCTCAGTGTTTTCAAATGAAGAAATTGGATGCTCAGTTTGCTAAATTTCTAAATATCTTCAAAAAGATCCATATCAACATTCTCTCCGCAGATGCTTTGGAACAAATGCCAAACTATGTGAAGTTTATGAAGGAGACAATATTCAAGAAGAGGAAGATGACTGATTTTGAAATAGTAACACTCACATAAGTGTGTAATGCTATCATACATAAGAAGCTCCCTCCAAAATTAAAGGATCCTAGCAGCTTTATCGTTCCGTGCACTATTGGTAATCGGTATTTTGGTAAGGCGTTATGCGATTTGGGTCCAAGTATCAATCTCATACCCATATCTATCTACAAATAGTTAGGCATAGGTGAGGCAAAGCCAACTACAATCATATTACAATTAACAGATAGATCTCTCATCTACCCGAGAGGAATAGTAGAGGATGTCTTGGTTAAGGTGGATAAGTTTTACTTTCCTGCGGATTTCCTTGTTCTTGATATGGAGGAGGATCATGATGTCCCAATCATACTTGGGTGACCTTTCTTGGCAACCGGCAGAGCGATAATTGATGTGTAGAAAGGTGAACTGAAAATGAGAATTCAAGATAAAGAAGTCACCTTTAGTTTTTTTTTAGAGCCATGTCAAGTCCTCAAGGTGATGAAGAATGTCACATGTTAGACAATGTAGAAAAGGGAGTTGCAAGAGATATTGACCATGCGTTAGGCCCATCTACATGTATTCAAGTCAACAGGCAAGGTGAGTCAGTAATCAAGCAACCAATAAGTATAGTGCAGCCATGCAACGAAGATCCTTAATAGCCTATCCTAAAACCACTCCTAAAGCACCGCAAAAAGAGAAAATCAAGAATCAATGCTTGCCTAAAGATAATCCTTGGAAAGCTCAAAAAATGGTCAAGCCAAGTTTTCCACATGTGCAATCCAAAATTTCAACCATTAGTAGACCTTGGGGGACCATCCATGGATAAACCGCCACAGCCCACCAAGTTATCATTTTCATGTCATAACAATTAGTGGATACCAAAGAAGAAGGCACATGAGACTACCTGGTTTGCTACGTTGAAGCCACCATGACCATTTGGGTGGTTGTGTCTAGCTGAAGACGTTAAACTTAGCGCTAGCGGGGAGGCATCCCTTGCATTTGAATTTGTTTATTTTTATTTTCTTTACTTTAGTTTTATTTTGTTGTGTGATATTTGATAGTTTATTAGTTTGCATGTGTATTTATTCAGGTGTTAGCGTAAACCACACATCCCGCACAATCAAATTCTGACCAGCATAAGCCTGATCAACTCCATGCACGATAGTGTTGTTCCTTACTTTTGTTTCCTTATGTTTATCTTAAATTGAGGACAATGCAAGTTTTAAGTTTATGGGTGTGTGCATGTAGTGATAGTTCCTGCTAATTGGAAAAAAAAATTATCTTTTTTTTTTGTTTTTAATCCATGATAGTAAAGCATAAGTGTAAAGATGATTTTTGTTTTCTTTAGATGAAATATTAGAAACGATAAGTTCCCAATTGACTTTTATCTGATGCCTTGAGCAGGTGTTCTAAGTTAATCATAAGCACTTAACAATAGGTTTCTAATAGTAAGAACCTATGTAGTTGGCAAAGTGACTAGTTGAAGAAATTGCTTGCTGATGAATGATTGTATGCTTAGATGTCTATCTAGATTTGCTAGTGTTATGATATATGGTATGGTTAAAAACAAAATAAAAAAATTGATTGAAAAAAATAAAAGCAAGAGAAAAGAAAAAAAGAAAAAAAAAAGTTAAACCACCTATAACTGAAAAGAGTGAAGCTACCCATGGATGAGTGTTAGGACCACCAAGAGAAGAAATTCTACCTTAAATGGTATGTGTGTTGAAAAAATGAAAAAGAATGAAAAAATTGTACAATAATAAGCATAGAATAGGTAAATATAGAGTACTTTTGAGATATCTAGGTTGGTTTGACCTATCGGATCTCAAATTTTGAGACGAAATCATTGAGTTTGTTTACTTAGGAGTCGAACTGTGAAAAAACCTTTACACACACACACACACACTATGAGTTTGGCTTAGATGATTTATCCAAGAACTTGGATTTTAGTTGTATTGAGTACTTTAAAGGTTCTTTGATTTCACTAGTAGGTAGTCTTTGAGGACAATATTATGCATAACTATCAGGACTATTTTGTTTGCTTTTATATTTTTGAATGATTGTATGTGTGTGAATGATGTTTGTGGGTGTCGTCGCTGCAAGCCCTCACGAGACTATAACTCATAAACTAGGGTCACCTAGGGGTTTAAAGGCTTGTTGCATACACTAAATGCAATCGTGATCCCTACGAAAGTGGCCTAGTTAATTTTGAGATTTTTGTTAATTTATTTTTATTTAGTTTTTATTTAGTCTTTTGTTCGGAACTAGCAAAATCTTAAGTTTGGGGGTGTTTGATAAGTGCGGTTTATACCCACTTATTCATGCATTCTTAGCTTACTATTTTGTTAGATACCATGTCATTTAATGTATTTTGTAGTTTGTTTTATGTTTTATTGATAAGAAGCATTGGAACATGGATCTTGGGATAAATGACGCGGGAAAGCAGAAAACATAGAAAACACTCATCCTGAAAAACAAGGTGGCATTGCGGTGCCACTTTTGGCATCGCGGCGCCTCACCAGGCTGACTTCATACAAATTTCCCGAGAGATTAGCATCGCGACGCCAATTTCGGCATTGCGACGCTGACCGGCGAAAACACACACGTATAACGCAAGCGCACGTATCGTTCAAGTAGTATAAAAATATCGATCCCACGAGGACTTAAAATCAAAACTATTAATTTTATGAGGTCAAATGATTACTAGTATCTAACAGGTTGATTGTTTGATTTGAAATGGTGACGATTCTAAATTTAAAAGCAAGTAAATAAAATTGTCGAAAATAGGTTTTAAGAAAATTCAATATTAAAAACTATCTAGGGTTGTGATTTCTTCCAATATCATTTTAAAGATGAAGTGGTTATCTTAAAGTTGGGTAATATATTGATTTATTAACCTGGAACACTAAATTATGTGTAAGCCTCTGTCGATGGTCAGACACAAATACCCAGTTTAACCCAATTGAATCATATTTCTATGTCAACCAAATTATCTGGATTCATTAAGTTTAAGTTCCAATTATGGCTACCCCCGCCCGATAGGTATATTCCTATCCTGTAAGGAAATCTATTAAAGGGTTATCTATCCTCAAGGAAGATCGTGGGCTATTGAGTCTAAGGCTGAAACCTAAAATTCCTATGTCTAGTTCATTTTAGATTTACCAGATAAATTTTATTAATGGCCAGTTAATGAAAAAGCATTAAGTTTAAGACTCAATAAATAAACCTTTATATTACCCAAGCTATAATATAACCCTTATAAAACGGTAATATTGGATTTCATCACAACCCCAGATAACTAATTTAGTTACAACACATAACTAGGGCTAGTAAAAACTTGAAAATAAAAGACATAAAGTAAAAATGCGGTAAAGTAAATACTGAAAAGTAAATTACAATAAAATAAAATGCTAAGGTAAAAGGAATTACTTTTACTACTATTAATTTAGATATCTCCCATAAAATAATATATAAACTTGTGATTCTTTTTCCAACCAGCCATATAAGCGGTAACCTGATTAAGTCAAATTAAGTCCAACCAACCATAAAGGCGGAAACAAAATTAAATTACCAACCGACCAATCTGGCGGTATCCCTTATTAGTCAGGTTTAAATCAGATTAAAATGAATTACCAACCGACCAATCTGGCGGTATCCTTTTTAAGTCAATATTTTAAATAGTGAATATATTATTTTTAAGGGAGATTAATCTAAATAGTAACAGTAAAAGAATTATCTTTCACCCTAGCTGGGGGAGTTACCTCCTCATGGTAAATAATAAAAACTGTAAAAAGTAAAAAGTAAAATTAATTACTATATTAACAAAACGTAATTAAAATTAATTACAAAACTAAAAAACTAAAAAACTAAAAATTAAAAGAAAGTAGAGAGAGAAACTCTCTCTTTAGAAAAATTATAAGAGAGAGAGTGGTGCACTGAATTCTGAAATCTCGAGCTCAATTTATAGGCCTCGGTAGGCTTCCAGAGTCGCGACGCCAGGTCCTCAGCGTCGCTACGCCAGCTTTTGTCGACGTGGCACGCTCTGGTTCGCTGGTTTGAAGATTCTGGATAAGCTGATAAGGTGACACGTGGCGCGGTGGTTGAGCTTCAATTATTGTGACACGTGGCGGCTTCTGATTGGTCGCTGAGATTCTTATCCACCACGTGTCAGATAAGCATTAGATACTCAATTATTGATGCTGACGTGGCGGTGACGTGGCGACGACGTGGCGTCACGTGGGAAAGAGACTGTCGGCACCATAGAATTGCGACACGTGTCATTTCCTGATTGGCTGATGATGATGTGGCACGACACGTGGCAATTTTGACTTGTTGACTTACTGACGTGGCTGATGACATGGACACACGTAGGCTGACACGTGGCACACGTGGCGATGATGACTGTCGGCACCGTAGGATGCTGACACATGGCACGGCGCATGTTAGCAGATCGGCTGTGATGGTGACACGTGTCACGACGCATTTTAGCAAAGTCAAACTTTTCTCAGATTCTGATTTGTGGACCCGGCGCACGTTAGCCTAGTTCGGCGCATTTTAGACGTCGCGACGCGGAAGGCTTGGTGTCGCGACGCGCTTAAGACCAAAATATCCCTGTTGACGCATTTTTGTCCGTTTTTCCCCCAAATTGCCTCCAATGCTTTCCAAACTTTATTTATCTACAAAATAACACAAAACATATCAAAACGTTCACAAAACTCAAGAAACTATACAAAATATTAGGTCAAATGAGTGGGAATAAGTGATATAAATACCACTCATCAGACGCTGCAACAGAAGCCCATAATCTTAATAAATCAGTATTATATATGCACAAGGACTCTGAGACTTCCCTATAAATACATAAGCTCATCCAAAACCCTAAAATGAGAGACTAATACACAACTCAAGATTTAAAACACATATTTTAGAGAGATCCAAGGAGGAAGATTGAAGAACGACAAGAGGAGATGGAGGCGGTGACGTCCGAAGACGAAAGGATTAGATTTGGGTTTAATCTTCTAGTTTCATTCTTTAACTCTAATGATTTCTATTAGATTCATGGCCCTATTTTCATTGTTATTATATTTGGTCATGAGCTAACTCTATTATTCTAGAGGATGATGTAGCTAATGCTTGAACCTATGTGTTGATTGCCAATTTAATTATTATACAGTTTTCAATCAGTTTATTTATATTCTCTTACGTTTAATACTTCTTATTTGTTTGCCACAAATTGAGATGATGCATGTTTAGAATCTATCACTCGGGAGAGGGGATTTTAAATAGGATCTATAGAATATAACCTAGGAGTTTTATAGAGTTCAAGAGAATCTATAATTCCTTTGAAGTCTTTAACACAGAATCATAGAGCGTAATGAATTGTTAATTACTAGATTTTTATAGGAATATCGAAGTCTGTAATTGATAATATATTCAATCAGCACTTGGGAGAGGGAGTTAGAATAATTTAGGATTCTTGACTTATAAACAATGCAATTGAATAAGAATTGAATGGCATGACAAATACATAGGGGATAGCTTGGTGAAATCAGACTCTAGAATCTCTCTCTTATTGGATTATCTTAATTAAACATTTTAATATCTTGTTTATTTAGTTTTAATCTGAATTTAGTTGTTTTCTAAATAAAGTTAGGTTTACTAATTATATTACTTAGTGTGAGTTGAAAAAAATCTATGTGGGTTCGAGACTCTTTCACTTATCTTTACTAAAACTTGACATCGTACATTTACGGTACGATATAAAATATCACAACATCATGATTATGATGTAATAATTATCTTATAATTATTACTTGATTATCTCATATTATAACATTATCATGAATGATGTAATAATAATCTCATAATTATAATTTGATTATCTGATAATCAAATAATTCTAGAAAATATTATATTAAACTAATTTAATATAGTTTTCATTTGTCACAAATTATATTATTAATCACATTAATAATATATAAATATATATATATATATAAGCATATAATTAGATAATCCAATTATATTAGGTTTGCTACAGTTTATCAAGCTAGCACGGGGATCAAATGGACCTACAGTTCAAAGCTCCAATAATCCTGAAATATTAATTAAACTCTTTAATTAAATATTCTGAATTATTAACTTCGTGTTATTCCACTTAAAACTCGAAATTGAACTCTCGTTGCCATAGATGGAAAATATAAACCGAACAACTTCGGTGTCTATCGATATAGTCATTATATACGGATTGGCCCTTCACGAGTATCTTATAATTAGAGTCGGCTCATAAGTCTGTTATACCCTTATAATTATTTTATACCTTAAGTACTATTGATTCTCTAATGAACAACTTATTTATAACTATTATGAATATAAATCTTTCTATTCGCAATAGAGAGATTTGAGTGCTCTAATCATTCAAGTACTGAATCAACCATTAATAAAGATACTCTTTTATTTCTCATAAGAATAATTGAACTTAATGTCTATATAAAACATTCTGAGCTACACATCAAACCATGTCCCCAAAATACGTAGTTATTAGTCGCGTGCTTTACCAACCTCACATTAGTAAATCAAATGACATAGCCTGTCATGCATGAGTTCCTAATACACTCAGAATTAAAATCAATCCATATATGACCATCTAGTAGATTGAAATGAATTTTCTTAGTTAACGAATATTATAATATATTCATTTCTAACTAGGTCCGGTCCTATAAGATCACATCATACAAGGTGTCTCCATTCTCATGTCACCACATGAACGATCTCAGATTAAGGTCGTTATATAAGTATAGAATGGACCGCAACTATAGATAAACCAAAAACAAAGTACATGTTTTGCTTGCTCTCTATGGACTGTTTTAGATTACTAACTTCAGACTTAAATCCTCTTATATATGACACTCATACACTAAGTTCTGAAATCACATGGTTAAACAAGATAATTTACAATATGCGATTTAAATCAAACAATTTTGATAAATGAATAATACATCTTTTATTTCAATAAATAATTATGCTTACAGTACATGAAGCTCTATGGTATATATCCCAACAAGAGTTGCGCAGCAGGATAAAATAGCGCTCAGAGGGTATAAATATAGGTTCGTTGGATATCCTGAAAATTTTTTGGGATATCAATTCTACGAAAATGAAAATGAATTTTTGATAGAAAGTGAGAATTATATACAGATTGAACTCGATGAGTTTGATTCTAATAGTGATGAACCTGAGATGGAACTGGAGATCCAACTAGGTGAAGGATCTACAACACAGGTTTTACGTAAGTTGAATAGAATATCAAGGCCTCCTGAGAGACTATTTTTAACGTCTGATGCGAGCCTTGATGTTCTCCTCTTGGAGGAAACGGATCTGACTATGTATAAAAAATGATATTAGATACCGATTCGGGAAAATAGCAGGAATCCATGAAGTCCGAGATGGATTCTAGGCATAACAATCAAGTTTGGGACTTAATTAAACTTCCTGAATTAGTTGAACTTATTGGTTGTAGATGGGTTTATAAAAGGAAACGTGTTAGACAATTATGATCCATAGCATCACTATTTGTAAAAGACATTGTGGTTTTTGTACAAATTAATTATGTAGCAATGGAAATTGCATTTTATCATTTTGTAATTTGATTACTTGAATATATAAATGATAAAAGTCCTTATGATTAGTTCCGGATTATAAGATATGAGATAGTATCAATCCATAAGGGTTTAATCATTAAATATCCCTAGTCGTAGTATTATCGAGACTGGACATCGATAATGCGGAATAGACTAGTATTGCACTTGTGCGTGTTATGGAAGCGTAACATCATAGTTCTCATATATGTAAGTATTAGATACTTATGCAAGTGTGATAGGAGGTTGTGTTTACCGATGGTACGGAAACAGCTTCGCTCTGGATAGACCCCGCGGAATCCCATTGGTAGTATGACTATGTATCTATGGGAATCCGCATCAGGGTAGGTGTATCTGGTCTTAACCTGAGACTTGCATCGCTAGTACTTGCGACAATCAATACGCTTTGGTTTTGGTCGTCCAAGACTTTAACAGGTTCTGTGTACGCCTCTTCTGGGTTTATTGAGAATCGTATTGTATTGGGTGTGATGTCAAGACGGAAGTATCACTTCAGTCATATGGAGATGATGGTCACGCAGGGATACAGAACTGGTTCTCTAAAGGGTTGCAACCATCGGGATAATATGACTAGGTCATGATTATCCGATAATAAAGTGACTAGTTGCTAGTGATCCGATATATGCTTCATACGGGGAAGACACTATTCCAGCCCCGGGCCTTGCATGTGACATCCGATACTGGATCGATATACGCAATACTATGTATACTACGCCTGACATAGATTATATTTTCCATTAAGAATATTTCTGGAGAATTGGGTAGGCACGGTGCTTTGCTAGAAGTCAACCATGTCTTGTAAATCGGTAAAAACGTAGTACTAGGTATGTACGTGTTCGGATAGTCCGACGACCGGATTTACTGCCAACATATCAAGGGATCTCTTGGGTCGCTTCCCGAAGATTCACCGATGACGTATGATTCGAACTTTATTAATCTATGATTAATAGCGGAGAGACTTTATCTGGGATAAAGTACTATTTGAAGAGAGAGAACGATTAATTTGGAATTAATCGATAAAATAATATATTCGATATATTATTCGAAATTGGATTTCGACGCGGAATTAAAATTGGATTTTAATTCGGGTTAACGCATTGATTTAGAATTAATTCGCTAGCGACGTGAATAGTAATTTTGCTATGCATAATTATTTAATTGAATTTGATTTAATTACGTCGTAACGGAAAATTCGTTAATTCGGAATTAGCGAACCCGAGCCCAGGAGTGTTTGTGGGTCCAGTCGCATTTTGAATCAAGTGGGGCCCACAAGTCACATCATGTCACATCACTTGTCAACCTTTTACCTTTTTGGTGATGGTTTTAGGTGATGGAATGATGGTGGAGTGCTTAACACTCAAACTTGATGGCTTGTATAAGACTTTTACCAAAACTTTGGTAAATCATTTTATTAGATTTTTGAAATCAAATACAAAACAAGTCAACACATCATTCATCTTATTCTTCTCTCATTCACGCCACTTTTGAAGTAAAACTCTCTCCAATTTTCTTCCATTTTCCGTGAGCTTAAAGGAGGAAGAAGTAGATTTGTTGCAAATCATCTAAGGCTGGCACCAACAATGAATCATACAAATGTGATAGGGAAACCAATCTAAGAGCTTGGAATCCTCTCAAAGCTTGGAGCTTGTTCATCTTCAACAAATTGGGACCTTGGCCGAAATCTTGGAGGGCTCTACAAGGAGAAAATTTTTGTTATCAACACTTCCATAATCCGCTCATTGTAAGTATGATTCTGCCATACTTCTTTAATGTATTCACTTTATTTTTCATTGCTTATATGATCTTGGATGAGTCTTAGAGACTAACAACGAATGCGTGATGGAAAGGTGGAAACCTTTAAGGCCCGACTGGTAGCAAAAGGTTACACTCAAAGTCCTGGGATTGACAATGAGGAAACCTTTTCCACATTAGTCATGCTAAAAATCCAGTAGGATTCTTTTAGCCATTACTATAAATCATGACTATGAGATATGGCAGATGGATGTGAAAATTATTTTCCTAAATGGATTCCTCGAGGAGGATATTCATATGGAACAACCAGATGAATTCGTATCCAGTGAGACTTCAAACTTTATTTGTAAGCTTCAGAAGTCTATTTATATACTTAAACATGCACCCCGAAGCTGGAATCATTATTTTGAAGAGATAATTAGATTATCTGGATTCATCAAGAACAAGGAAGAACCGTGTGTTTATAAGAAAGTTACTGGGGGCATGATAGTATTCGTTGTTTTGTATGTAGATGATATCATTATCATTGGAAATGATATAGGATTGATGCAAAGTGTGAAAGCCTACCTTTGCAAGAACTTATCAATGAAAGACATGGATGAAGCTTCCTATATACTGGGTATAAGGCTCTATCGGGATAGAGTTAGGAAGCTTATAGGGTTGTCACAATTGACGTACATAGATAAAATGTTAGAAAGGTATGGTTTTACCAACTGCAAGGCAGTAAATGTACCTTTTTAATATGGCATACATCTTTCGAAGAAAATAACACCTCAGTTTGAGGAAGAGAGAGTTAGAATGTCTAACTTGACATATGCTTCTTGTATTGGAAACATTATATATGATATGCTATTAACTAGACTTGATATCAGTTTCGGTGTTAGTGTTACTAGCCGATATCAATCTGATCTGGGTAATGATCATTAGACAGCCATGAAGCATATCCCAAAATATCTTAAGGGTACAAAGGATAAGTTTCTCATATATGGAGAAGATGAGCTACAATTTAAAGGTTATATAGACTCTGAATTCCACGGAGATCCAGATGATATAAATTCTAGATCCGGATACATATTTACCCGTAATAGCAGTACGGTTAGTTGGAAATGTTCAAAGCAAGCTCAACAATTGATTCCCCTACTGAGGTGAAATTTAGCGGCTTCAGTAGTTGCTAAAGAAGCTGCATGGATTAGAAATTTTATCACAGAGCTTGGCATTGTGCCTAGTATTACGGATTTGATCCCACTATATTGTGATAATGGCGGAGCCACTACGCAGGTTAAGAAGCCGAGGGCGCATTCCAAGTCTAAATACGTGAAAATAAAATATCATATGATTAGAGAGATTATTGAATGAAAGGACATAATGGTCTTGAAGGTTCAAGGAATAGACAACATAGCAGACCCGCTTACTAAGGTCTTACTTCCTAAGTTATTTGATAAACATGTGGAGGAGATTAGTCTACGGCATCATCCGGATTGACATTAAGTATATACGAGTTTCTTGGAGTTGGTGCTTGGAGCGCAAGTCCAAATAATATATTATATATTTTATTATTTATTAATAAAATAATTACATTTTCATTTCAAACCTTATTAATGATAATGTCATGATGCACATTAGATTGATGTATAAATATACTGAAAATGACATCGACCTTAGAATAGTCATTTATTATTGGACACTGAATGGTCCAACATTGGGAGAATATTACTATTATAAATTATTCTTAAAGTAAACTGTATAGTTATTGGTTTTGGAATACGGTCGAATTCCTATAACTTGGAAGACTAGCATATGTCGTATATTGGAATTGGAGTTCCAATTATTTAACCTGATGTACCATGAGTTTTAGAAGCTCGTATCGACATGTGGGTATTCGTTGGAGTGAATACTTAATGACTCACAGGTGATTTCGAATAGTTGGAAGTACACACCACCGTCAATAGGAATCTCCTCAAGTCGAGTAGCATATATGATCCTTTGACTATAGAATAACATTGATTTTGTGTGTGATGCTCCACACTTTGATGCCATATATGTCAGATAACTTTCATGGTCTGAACGATAGATGTTTGTTTGATGTGGACCGATGCACTTATTTATCAAGTGCGTATCAAGATAGGATTCGTCGACCCGTATATGTACCAAAAGAGGTTTAGGTATCCATCTGAGTAAGTCACGATTCTTAAGACTTTGGCCAAAGTCGATCACCTATGGTGGATTGCATATATCAGAAATGGTTTCTGATTAGATGTAAAGAATCGTGGACATGTCGACATAAGATGTGCGCCTCGGAAACTTAAATGTGCAATCTATGTTTCCTAAGCACAACTCGAATAGCTTACGACGGAGGAATTGATAAACATATGTGATGATATCGACTTGTATGGTTCTGAAAGGTCTTTCATCTCCTTCATGAATTCGGAGGTCGACGAATTGCGTACATATAAACTAGGCTTATATGACGAACGTGTCTGAATTTAGAGAGTCTCATAATATGAAGTGTACTTGTTGAGCACTTGGGTAGTCGATTATTTTTTATAATAAATAATATTTGATATTATAATTATCCACTAAGAGAATTAAGTGTTATTAAATAACATTGATTTGACCCAATTGGATTAATTAGATTAATCCAAAATTACACAAGGGTTTTGTCATAATTTCATAAATATCTCTACCATTTGAGGATATTTTGATAATTATAAATATGTAATAATATGTGTATTTAACTTGATTTAATTGGATTAAATCAAAGTGGTACACATGTAACTAATACATTAATTAAACTTTTTCTTGATTTAATTGGATTAAATCAAAGTGATAGACAAAGGTGTCACGCCTAATTATACATATTTGGACAAATTAGATTAAGCCCACATAAAAGTTGATTAGAACTTTTATTAATTAAAAATTGCATAATTTTTGCTATAAATAGCAAGCTTGAACAATGTTTTAATCAAGATTGAGAAATCTAAAAATAAACAAGAGTTATAGAAATTAGCCTAAGTAAAAGAAGTGTTTAGAGAAGCTTTGGAAGATCTCTAGAATATTTCAATAAGGAAAAATCAATATTAGATCTTGGAGTGAAGCTTGCTAGTATTGGAATCAATATTAGATTTTGGAGTCAAGCTTGCTAACTTTAGAAGTTCTCCATAACATTTCAACAGAGAAAAGTAGATTGAATCTTTGAATCAAGCTTGCTAGGTAAGTTTGATCTTCTCCAAAACTATATTTTTCATTAGTGAGTTCTCATTAGTGAAACATATAGTGATGAATTATGTATTGAATGCATAATAACATAACCTGAAGTTGAAATTAGTCTAATGAATTGTGTATGGATGCTTTGGAATCATAAACACAATATGCTTATAATTGGGTCAAATATGTTCATCTTGGACATGGAACATTAAATTAGAGTTTGGAACTCTAGATTTAGAGCTATGGCTACCATTCTAGAATCACTTGACCACCTTTTAGTGACCTAGAATTATTCATGAGTCATTTCATTGTGAGATTCTAATTTGGTTTGTATTTTGATTCAGACTAATACGTATATGTATTTAAAATACACATATGTTTGTTGTATAACATGTGTTGATGATGGTTTTGATGCTAATATTGGATTTTAGGTGTATTGAAGTATTTGGAGAAAATTAGAAGTGTTTAGAATTGATTTGAAAGTTAAAATACTCTCTGTCAATATTTTACACAGGGCAGCGTCGCGATACTGATCTCCAGAGTCGCTACACTGAGCTTTCAAATTTTTTGGCGTCGTAACGCTCACCCTGCATGTCATGACTCAGAGACGCAGATTGCTCTCACAGATTAGGCACTGCGATCCCAAGCCTGAGCATTGCAATGCGTTGAGAGCTGATGCTCATGAGCGCTGAAATTTCATTTTCTCCATTCCAGAGTTTTCGGACTCCGATTTGATCCTCGTTTTTCCCTACGGACTCATAACGGAATATAGTATTTCATAAAATAATTTAAATATACACTCATACTAGATATCAATGGGTTAGACCTACTTCTACTGTGCGGGGCACCGAATCCTACCCTAGGGGTTCCACATCTGCCCCAACAGATGATATTTCTTACTCATTGGGAATAAAGTAAA
This sequence comes from Zanthoxylum bungeanum, assembly GCA_019454045.1. Classification (NCBI taxonomy): domain Eukaryota; kingdom Viridiplantae; phylum Streptophyta; class Magnoliopsida; order Sapindales; family Rutaceae; genus Zanthoxylum; species Zanthoxylum bungeanum. Next base: position 20,698 of record SKCR01026648.1, on the reverse strand, counting down.
AATATTATCAGACATGAAATCCTGGCTAGTTAATCATTTCCAAATGAAAGATTTGAGAGAGGCCAGTTATGTACTTGGGATCCAGATTCTTCGGAATCGTAAGAGACTATTGTGGATGCTGGTTTTCACCCGAGGTCCACAATCGAGAATTTGTAGGTCGAGGGCACTAGCGATCCTGCAAAACAAAGGTAGAGTGTGCGGGAGTAGACTACCCACCGGTGTGGTGGGTGCCGGGGGCACTCCGACGCTCAAGTCAGTGATGAAAGTGATCTATTAATACCGTTGAAGGAGGAGCAAGCTTAGAGATTACCTTGATTCCTGTGAGCTACCGTGTGGGCTGTAGATAGAAGGTCTATAGAGAGAATATTGCTTCAGCTATGGGTAGAAGAGCTTACATGCCCCCTCTCTTCTGAACTTTGGTTCCTCTTATAGGCGATTCGAGGTGGGACTCATGAATGCCTTAATTGTTTATATGTTTTGGGTGATTGTAACAGTCGAGTCGTGAAGAGGCAGTTATGGCCAGTCATGAAGGGTAGTTATGGGTCTGGACGTTTCATGGGTTGGTATTTAAAGGGGTTCAGGTATCGGTCTTTGGGTATAATGTTTCTCCGAGCCTGGGCCTGCACAATGTCTTTGGGTTCGGTTAGGGGGTTTCGGGGGTGCATTTAGCAGTGGGCCTGAGGCGAAAGGTCGAAATTAACCTTAGACCAAATTTGGCCCGTACAACTATTATTAGTTATGTCTAAGGCATCATATATCGACAAGATCCTTGTGCGATTTGGGATGTAGAATTTCAAGAAAGGCAAATTTCATTTACGACATGGAATTAATTTGTCAAAGGAACATTCTCCTAAGACACCTCAAGGAGTTGAGGAAATGAGAAATATCGCATATGCCTCAGCAGTTGGTACTCTCATATATGATATGTTATGCACGAGACTGGACGTTTGTTTTGTAGTGGGAGTAGTCAATGGGTTTCATTCTAACTTAGGATTAGATCATTAGGTGGCAGTGAAATATATTCTCAAGTATCTTACGAGAACGAGAAATTATATGATTGTATATTCTGGTGAGGATATGATCCTCAGGGGATATATGGACTCTGATTTCGAGACGGATGTGGATTCTAGGAAATCAACATTTGGATCAGTGTTTACCCTAGGTTTTGGGGGGCCATTATGTCAAGGAGCATAAAGTAATCTTGTATTTCTGACTTCACCATGAAGGCTAAGTATGTGGCAGCTTGCGAAGCAGTTAAGGAAGCAGTCTGGCTCTGAAAATTCTTGGGAGATCTAGAAATTATTCCAAATATGGATAAATCACTCACACTTTATTGCGATAATAGTGGTGCAGTGGTGAATTCCAAAAAACCAAGACGCCACAAAAGGAGAAACATATAGAGAGAAAATATCATCTCATTATGGAGATAATGTAGAGATGAGATGATTTTATCATGAAGATTGCATCTGTAGAGAACCTGACTGATCCGTTTACAAAGACCTTATCGGCTAAAGTGTTTAAAGGTCACCTAGAGAGTATAAGATTACGTGACATATCTCATTTGCTCTAATACAAGTGAGAGATTGTTAGGATATATGCTCTAGAACTTCATGTAATATGTAAACGAAATTATTTGTTATAAAATAAAAGATGCATTATTCATTTATCAATTGTTTTGATTTAAATTGCATATTGTAAATTATCATGTTTACCCTTGATTACTTATGTGCCTTCAAACTTAGTTTATGAGTGTCATACACAAGAGGATTTAAGTCTGAAGATAGTAATCTAAAATAGTCTATAGAAAGCAATAGAGAAGGTACTTTGTTTGTGGTTTATCTATAGTTGTTGTGTATTATATAATTATATGGCGACCTTGATTCGGGATCGTCCATGTGGTGACATGAGAATAGAGGCACTTTATATGATACTATCATATAGGACTGGACCCAGATAGAAATGAATTTCTTATAATATCCGTTAAATAAAAAAATTTATTTAATCTACTAGATGGTCATATATGGATTGATTTGAATCCTGAGTGTACTACGAACTCCTGTATGGCAGGCCATTTCCTTTGATTTAAAAAGATGAAATTGGTGTAGAAACCCCGACCAATAGCTACGTACTTTAGAGACATGATTTGGTGTGTAGCTGGGGACGTTTTACATAGATATGGAGTTCATTTTTTCTTGCAATAAGTAGAAGAATATCTTCCTTATGGGTTGATTCGGTACTTGAACGATTAGAGCGCTTAAGTCTTTCTATTACGAATAGGAAGATGTTATGAATAAATCATTCATTAGAAAATTAATGGTACTTAAGATAAAAATAATTAGAGGGGTATAACAGATATTTTGACCCAACACTAATTATGAGATACTTGTGAAGGGTTAATCCGTATGTAATGACTATATCAATGGACACCAACAGAGTTCGGCTTATATAATATATCTACGGCAACAAGAGTGCAACTTTGGATTTTTAGTGGAATAACCCAAAGTTAATAATCCGGAATATTTAATTAAAGAGTTTAATTAATATTGCGGGATAATTGGAGCTCGGAACTATAGGTCCATTTGGTCCCCGTGCTACCTCGATATACTGTAGCAAATTATATGTAATTGGATGGTCCAATTATAAGCTAATATATATTATTAAAATGATTACTAATATATTTGTCACACATGAAACTTATATTAATTTTAAAATAAGATATTTATTTAATATTAATGATTATAAGATAATCAGTTAACATTTTATATTTTTAAATCTTGTAATTATTAAATTATATATTGTATATAATTTAAGTTTTGGAAACAAATGAATTTTAAATTTGATTTTAAATTCACATATTTATTAAGATAGAAGTAACAAGTTTTAATTTGAGAAATTGATTATGTCTTTATAAAGACATTTAAAAAAAATTGAAGATTACATTTTTTCAAGGCCTCTTGGCCGAATTTTGCACAGGGAGGGGAATGATTTTGGTTTTTTTTTAGACAACCTAAACCTATATATAAATAGGAAAAATATTTCCTTTTTACCCTAATCTCATTTTAAGAAACCCTAGCCACTTTGTTCCTAGTTTTCTCTCAAGAGTTGAAAAAAAAAAACAAGAAAAGAAAAAATATTTTGTGTGAAAACTTTTCTCTAAAGAGTTTTGGGATCAAGATTGTGAGTGAAGTCCACACTTCGTTTTGTTGGTAATGAGTCATAGCATGGAAGATCAATTGGGGTTGACGCAAAAAATCTTTTTACTTCTTTTTCTTTCACCACTCGGCAGTGAGCAGAAAAATCTGCTCATTGCCGTCATTTTAATCACTTGTTTATGCTACGATTATGTTGTGATTTTGCCCATAATTTTAGGGAACACAAAGCAGAATATTGTGGAGGTTCTGGGACTGTTCTGGAGTCATTATTTTATCCAAAACAGTAGCAGAAAAATCAGCAAATAGCCTGCATAAAAACAGTGAGTTGTGCTCGCGTAAACGGTGTTTTCAATGTGCAAAACAGTCTAATTTTTGGGCTGCTATTCGAGGCTGTTTCGGGGGCTGGAAAAATAGTCAAAAACAGAAGCAAAACAAGTCCAAAAGGGCTAGATAGTTTTGGCTAAGAAGGGGAAAATGTAGAAAAAATTTCAAGGTCGATCCCGGTGCCTAATATGCTTTCGCCGCACGGGAAATCGTTTCCTACAATATATAGAGTGTTAAATTTTGATCCGGTTGGTGAAAAATAGGGTAAGGCCAGGCCGGACCTAAATTGGCAAAACAAACCCTAACATTGTTATTATTATTACAAAAAATTTATTTAATATATATATATATATATACACAGAATTTATAATTAAAATTCTTAAGGCACATTTTAATCAATAAAAATATTAAAAAATCTCTTAAAAAAATTAAACATTAGATTATTATAAAAATTAAATTTTTTCAAAAATAAAAATATCTTTTTCCGAGCTGGGGCCGAATGCCCACCGGCGGGCCGGACGCCATCCCAATATATATGCAAAAAATAAAAATAAAAAATAAAAAATAAAATAAAAAACCTAGACTAGATCCAATTCACAAAATGATGGTAATGACTGTACTTTCGCCCTTACGGTGATTGTGCCTTTAAAAGTTACGTAACACCTATCACCCACACGCATAGCTCTCGTGCGTAACCGACTGCCTATCACTTCCTCGCAATGTGATTAGTTCGTTAATCCAGGCGTTCTGCTCCGAGAGTGTTTCTTTTACAGTGTGAATAAAAAGAGTACTTCCCAACACTAGATGGGAAGTGAGCATCGGTTCCCGTTCTACAGAAACTGCATAAAATCATATTGTTTTTCTGATTCCTTTAAGGTCAGTTCCGGTTCCTAAATGTTAAGAGTTGATATTTTTTTTGTCTGGTTCCGGTTCTACAGTGGTGGGAATCAGAATCAAATTTCGAAACCGAATTTCATATTAAAAACTGAAAGAAAATCCAAATTTCTTACTTAAATTATATACATTCACCCCACGTAAATCCAAATTAAACATATATTGAATAAATTGAACAAATTCAATTATCAATTATTATTATTATTTAAATGAAACACAAAATATATTTAAAAAATAGAAAATTGGGTAACCCGGAACTGGACCCGAACTGTTAAAAATTGATAAATTGGATACTCTATTTAATTGGGTAGGTTCTGATTCTAAGAAGTTAGGAACCGATTTTTTCTGAGTGGTTCCGGTTCCACTCGAAAATCGAAACCGAAACCAGTTTCGCACACCCCTAATTGGGGTTTTTACTAGTAGTTTTGTGTTCTCTCTCTTTTATTCTCGAGAAATTATATAAAATGAGGGAATTTAAAGGTTTTTTTCCCAAATAGTCATTATATATTTTTTTTTTTATCTATTCTAGCCAACAACACCATAAAGAGATCAAAATACCCTTATGATATAAGAACACTATAATTTTTTTCTCCCTCCTTCTTCCACTCTCTTTATGCAAACATTATAACTTGTTCTCCCTCTCTCTTCCTCTTCCCTCATTCATCTCTCTAAAAATCACTTAAACAAGAGATGAAATTGAAGATAGAAATTCACTTTGGCAATGTATATGTAGAATGATAATGATTAAATAGGTAAGATTTTATTAGGTAGTATGTTAGGTGTAGGTATACCTACACATTACTGCTGCTTTAACAGGGGATTAGATTAGGAATTACTATTAGATTAGGAATAGTTATTAGTTGTTAATAAGGATATTACATATCCAATAGACTTAGGAATAGTTATTAGTTGTTAAATAGGATATTGCATATCCAATAGACTTAGGGATACTCTTTGACCGGCGTAAACACACACGTATAACGCAAGCGCACGTATCGTTCAAGTAGTATAAAAAGTATCGATCCCACAAGGACTTAATACCTAAATTATTAATTTTATGAGGTCAAATGATTACTAGTATCTAACAGGTTGTTTAATTGATTTGAAATGGCGACGATTCTAATTTAAAGACAAGTAAATAAGATTGTTTGAAAGTAGATTTTAAGAAAATTCAATATAAAAAACTATCTAGGGTTGTGATTTCTTTTAATATCATTTTAAAGATGAAGTGGTAAACTTATAGTTGGGTAAAATATTGATTTATTAACCTGGAACACTAAATTATGTAAAAGCATCTTCTGATGGTCAATTACAAATACCCAGTATAATCCAATTGAATCATATGTCTATGTCAACCAAATTACCTAGATTCATTAAGATTAAGTTCCAATTATGGCTACCCCCGCCCGACAGGTATATTCCTATCCTGTAAGGAAATCTATTAAAGGGTTATCTATCCTCAAGGAAGATCGTGGGCTATTGAGTCTGAGGTCTTAAACTTAAAATCCCTATGTCTAGTTCATTTTAAGTTTACCTAGTCAAATTAATTAATGGCCAGTTAATTAAAAAGTATTAAGATTAAGACTCAATAAATAAATTTTTATAATACCCAATCTATAATCTAACCCTTATAAAATGGTGATATTAGAATTCATCACAACCCCAGATAACTAATTTAGTTACAACACATAACTAGGGCTAATAAAAACTTAAAAGACATAAAATGAAAATGCTGAAAAGTAATTGCGGTGAGTAAAATGCTGAAAAGTAAATTACAAATGAAATAAAATGCTAAGGTAAAATGAATTACTTTTACTACTACTAATTTAGATATCTCCCATAAAATAATATATAAACTTGTGATAATATTTTACCAACCGACCAATCTGGCGGTATCCTGATTAAGTCAAATTAAGTCCAACCAGCCATATAGGTGGTAATATCTGTCCATAATCCAGCCATAAAGGCGGTACCAAAATAAATTTACCAACCGACCAATCTGGCGGTATCCTTGATTAATCAGGTTCAAACCAACAGAAAATAAACTTACCAACCGACCAATATAGCGGTTTCCTTGATTAGTCAGGTTTAAACTAGATTAAATTGAATTGCCAATCGACCAATATAGCGGTATCCTTTATTAATCAGTATTTTAAATAGTAAATATATTATTTTTAAGGGAGATTAATCTAAATAGTAACAGTAAAAGAATTACCTTTCACCCTAGCTGGGGAAATTACCTCCTCATGGTAAATAGTAAAAACTGTAAAAAGTAAAGAAAGTAAATTACTATTATTACAAAACGTAATTAAAAATTAATTACAAAAGTAAAAAAAATTAAAAACTAAAAGATTCTAGAGAGAGAAATTCTCTTTTTTACACGGATTAGAAGAGATAGAATGGTGTCCCGAATTCTGAAATTTGAATCTGAATTTATAGGCAAAATTTGGTTTCAGCGTCGCGACGCTGGAACAGTTGGACGTGGCACGCTGAGGAGGCGACACGTGGCAAGGCGGCTGACTGTTGACGCGACACGTGGCAAGGCGGCTAAGACTCAATTATTGTGATGACGTCATTGATGACGTCATGCTGACGTGGCGATGACGCGGCATTGCAATTGTCGGCACAATAGGATTGCGACACGTGTCACGCTGTGATTGGCTGATGCTGACGTGGCAAGTTGACTTGGTTGACCTTGTGACGTGGCTGATGACGTGGCGTGACACATGGCGAAGTTGACTCGTTGACCGCTGACATGGATGATGATGTGGCGACACGTGGCAATGATGAGTGTCGGCAGCGTATGATGATGACACGTGGCACGGCGCATGTTAGTAGATTGGTTATGATGGTGACACGTGGCACGGCGCACGTTAGCAGATTCGGCACACACTGGGCGTCGCGGCGCTGCAGGTCCGGGCGTCGCGATGCGAAAAAGTCCAAAATATCCCTACTGACGCATTTTTGTCCGGTTTTGCCCCAAATTGCCTCCAGTGCTATCCAAACTTTATTTATCTGCACAATAACAACCAAACACATCAAAACGTTCATAAATCTCGAGAAACAATACAAAATATTAGGTCAAATGAGTGAGAAATAGTGATATAAATACCACTTATCACACCCCCAAACCTAACATTTTGCTAGTCCTCGAGCAAAACAGAAAATAACATAAAGAAATAAAATTAACTAAGCCACTTTCGTAGGGATCACGGTTGCATTTAGCATATGCAACAAGCCTTTAAACCCATAGGTGTCCCTAGTGGACGAGTTGTAGTCTCGTGAGGGTTTACAGTAATGATACCCACAAACATTTTACAAAAGTAAAATGGTAGTGAAACTAATGCACACAAAAGCAAAAAGACAAGAGAAAAGAGAATAAAGAAGTTAGTGACTAATCAGTTGAAACTTCTACTCCAAGTTACTAGTTGTTTTGTTTCATTCTAAATTACTGAATAAGTAAATTCTCCAATTATTTTTACCATTCTTCATATACACAGCTAACAAAATATTAATCAATTCATTTTTGCCCACAACAGTCACAAGTGCAGTTGATAAGAAAGTAATATTTTTGTCCTAAAGTTCCATCAGATTTCACACCTTTTTGTAGCAATGGAATAAATTTTTCTGATTTTTCTGATTTTTTTCTTTGCTTTTTTTTTTTGAATTTGACTTTTTATTTATATACAATACCTTCCGTCTATGTAGCGAGTGTTGGGTCGGTGACTCCCAAACCAGTTGGCTTTAGGGCACCAGGTGTTAAGATACCCCTACGGACTTAATTACTCAGACTTCAGATATATATATATTTTGCAGCATCTTTGATCCATGTAGCAAGCTTTGGGCCAATGACTCCCAAACCAGTTGGTTTTAGGGCACTAGGTGTTAAAACACCCTTACAGACTTAATAACTCGGATCTCGGTTTTTTTTTTTTTGTACATCAGAAATTTTTTTTTTTATTCCATTACTATTTATAGATGCTTCTTCCAATTAAACTAGAGCACGAAATATTACAAACTTTTCAATTACAGCTCATGTCTGTATGTTACTATGTATGTTGATAATACCTGTCAACTGAGCATATGAAGATCCATTTTAGTCAGTATTATGGAGAATTCACAAATTAAATAATTCAAAATGAAATAAACAAAAATTAACTTGTTTTGAAATAAATGGTTTGAAATACGTCTCAGGAGTGGAAACTCCTTACTCAGCTATCTCTCACCAATTTCACCCTTTTAGTCAAAATAAAAATACAAAAAACACAAAATATTTTTGTAATTTTTGAAAAAATTTCAATTTTTTTTTTCGAAAAATTTTGGACTAAAAATAAAAACAACACTCAAACTAAAAACAAGGTACTAATCAACTAATTCCCTCCCCCCAAACCTAAATGAGACATTGTCCCCAATGTCTTAAACAGTAGAAGAAGAGTTTAGAAATAATACCTGGTTAGCTGAAAATCTACAGGAAATTAAAGGTTAAGATCCAGATTAATCCGACGTCTCTTACCACGATCGTCCTCGGACCAATTTATCTTTGAAATGATAGGGTCAACTTTTGGTTCATAGGCTATGAGTTTGGTCAATTAGATCTGGAGCAGTTCTGGCAGTAAAGAGGAGTTCTTTTAAAGGTTTTGATATGAACCCATTTCTCCGAGCATCATCAAGAAACACACAAAGAAAATCATAAAACCCATCAACGTTGTACAGCCCAATTGGTTTCTGGTGTATGTTCAGGTTCGCCCAAGATAACACAATAAAAATTTCCTCCAATGTACCCAAGCCACCTGGCAAAGCAATAAAAGCATCAGCACGGTTAATCATTTCCAGTCGTTCAGACATACCTGGTACGATCAGTTCTTCTCCGTTTGATGGTTCAATAAGATTTGCCTCTGCCAAGGGTTTGGGATGATTCCCAAAACGTGACTGCCTCCTTCCTGTACAGCTTTGAAACGATCCCCATTAGTCCAAGATTGCCTCCGCCATATATTAAGTGCATATTCCTTGCAGCTAAGACTCGACCCAATTCCTGTGCTGCTTCTATGTATTGTGGTTTAGTACCAACAGTGCTACCGCAAAACACACAAATGTTTCAACTCGTCTTCTTGAAGTGGCTTCCATTTTTTTACTCTGGATGTCTTCAAAAGTGCAATGATGAGTTGAATTTATAATACCTGAAAAGGGTGAGTAAAAATAGCACAAGTATCTTCCAAAGGACGATTAGTAGCAAAATAGTAAAATAGATCGTGATAGTCAACAAGATCTGGATCCTGTCGGAGGAAATAAAAGAAAACAACAAAACAAATCACAATTATTAGGAAAAGACAAAGAGATATAATATGTACAAGAATTTACAGCTTGATTGACGTCTATGCGTCAGGGACAAGCTTCCCATCCAATTTTTTTATAAATTGGCAAACAGGGTCTTTTTTAGTCAGATTCCCAAGACTTAACTGTTGTCTTTCTTTTTGAAATTGTGTATGTAATCTGCGAAAGTCTATGTGAACATATCCACTGGAATGCGTCTCAAGAGTCGAAGATATATCATCTAAAGACTCCTTACTCAAGCCATTCCTAATGAATTTAATTTTGTCTTCGCGATTAACAGACACCATTCCTAAAGAACGACAACGAGTATTGCAATTCCATCGTGCACATTTGAAAAACACCCATTTGCTTAGCTCTACGTTTCTTTGCATAGTGCTTCTTCCAAAACCAGACAGATGTGAAATAAAAGAGTCAGAAGACTCACCTGCCAATCGGACTCGTGCTTCAATTACCCAACGAATGTCATTGGGCACACCATGGATTGTCAGTAGTCTCATTCGTTCCAAGCGAGCTTTGTAAACTTTCATTAGAGATTTTTGAGGGAGAGAAGGAAATTGCTTGTGAAGATTTTGAGAGCTTCTTCCATCTTAAATGACTTAATCTGCAAAAACTAAACACACAAAATTAAATCACACCAAATCACAATATATACAAAAATTGCATGGGTTGCCTCCCTGCGAGCGCTAAGTTTTAAAGTCGTCAGCTAGACTTTTACTTCTTGAACGTTAGGCTGGATCTGAAAGTGTGACACTTTCTTTTTGTCGCTCAAATGATTCTCCCCAGTAGTGCTTGACACGCTGACTGTTAACCTTGAATGTGTTGTTGGTATTGGGATCCAATAACTCAACAGCTCCATATGGTAAAACCTGAGTGATCACAAATGGACCTGACCACCTAGATTTCAACTTTCCAGGGAAAAGTTTTAACCTCGAGTTGTACAACAACACCTGCTGCCTTGGTTCCAACTGTCTGTGCACTATTTTTCGGTCATGCCATTTTTTGGTCTTTTCCTTGTACAATTTGGCATTTTCATAAGCCTGTAGACGAAACTCCTCCAATTCGTTGAGTTGGTGCAGTCTTTTCTCTCCTGCAGCTTGTGAATCAAAATTCAACTTCTTCAGTGCCCAGTACGCCTTGTGCTCAAGCTCAACTGGCAGATGGCACGCTTTCCCAAACACCAATCGATATGGGGACATACCAATGGGTGTCTTGTAAGCTGTCCTGTAGGCCCATAATGCATCATCTAGTTTTGTTGACCAGTCCCTCCTTGTTGATCCAACGGTTCTTTCTAGGATTCTTTTGATTTCCTGTTTGAAACCTCAACCTGTCCATTTGACTGTGGATGGTAAGCAGTGGCAATTTTGTGAGTAACTCCGTATTTGGATAGGAGTGCATCGAAGTATCTGTTGCAGAAATGAGAGCCACCATCACTGATAATTGCCCGAGGTGTTCCGAACCGAGTGAAAATATTCTTTTTCAGGAATTTGATCACGACTTTTGAATCATTGGATGGCAGTGCAATTGCTTCGACCCATTTGGAGACGTAGTCTACAGCAACCAGGATGTACAAATTTCCGAATGATGGAACAAAGGGTCCCATGAAATCAATACCCCATACATCGAATATTTCCACTTCTAGAATGTTTTGCAACGGTCCTTCGTTTCTCCTGGAAATATTTCCCATTCTCTGGCACCTGTCACATTGAAAAGCAAAAAGATAAGCATCTTTAAAAAGAGTGGGCCAGAACAAACCTGATTGTAGGACTTTGGCTGCAGTTTTGTTTCCGCTGAAGTGTCCGCCATATGGTGATGAATGACAGTGTTGCAAAACACTGTTGATTTCCTCCTGTGGAACACATCGTCTCAGTAGTTGATAGCAGCACACCGTTTGAACAGGTACGGTTCATCCCAGACATAATGTTTGACTTCTTTGAAGAACTTTTTCCGTTGCTGAGTTGTCCATTCCAACGGCCATTTTCCTGTCACAATGTAGTTGACATAGTCAGCATACCAAGGGACTTCCTGTTGTTTCATGGCAAAAAGCTGTTCATCTGGAAAAGTTTCTTTGATTGACAATTCTTTGCCAGCTGTTTCTCCATTTTCGAGCCTCGATAGATGATCTGCCACCTGATTCTCTGTCCCTTTCCTGTCTCGAATCTCCACGTCGAATTCTTGCAAAAGAAGTATCCAACGGATCAATCTGGGTTTGGCATCTTTCTTTGTGATCAGATATTTGATTGCTGAATGATCTGTGTAGACCACCACTTTGGGACCCAACAGATAAGAGCGGAATTTGTCAAAAGCGTACACAACTGCGAGCAACTCCTTTTCGTGGTTGTGTAGTTGAGTTGAGCTTCATTCAAAGTTCTGCTGGAGTAGTAAATGGTGTGGAAAACCTTTGCTTTGCGTTGTCCCAAAACTGCACCTACAGCAAAATCACTAGCATCACACATTACCTCAAATGGAATGGTCCAGTCTGGTGCTACTATGATGGGAGCAGAGACCAGCTTCTGTTTTAAGATTTCAAGGCTTTCTGGCATTCTGTGGTGAAGTTGAAAGGCACATCTTTCTCCAGAAGATTACAAAGAGGTTTTGCAATCTTGGAAAAGTCTTTGATAAATCTCCTGTAAAAACCTGCATGTCCAAGAAAACTTCGAATACCTTAACTGATGTTGGTGGAGGTAGTTTTTCAATTGTCTCTATCTTTGCTTTGTCTACCTCAATCCCCTTTTGTGAGATCCGGTGTCCAAGAACAATGCCTTCCTGCACCATAAAGTGGCATTTCTCCCAGTTGAGTACCAGGTTTGTATCTTCGCACCTTTGTAACACATGTTCCAAATTTTGCAAACAATGGTCAAAAGAATCTCCAAACACAGAAAAGTCATCCATAAAACCTCCATACTCTGCTCCAGCATGTCTGAGAAGATGGCCATCATGCAACGCTGAAATGTGGCAGGGGCATTACATAATCCAAATGGCATCCTGCGGAAAGCAAAAGTACCATAGGGACATGTAAATGTAGTTTTCTCCTGGTCTTCTGGTGTGATGGCAATCTGATTGTACCTGAATATCCGTCCAGAAAGCAATAGAACTCATGTCCTGCCAGTCTGTCTAACATCTGGTCAATGAATGGTAGCGGAAAATGGTCCTTTCTCGTGGCTTTGTTCAGTTTTCGGTAATCCATGCATACTCTCCATCCAGTCACTGTTCTTGTTGAATCAGCTCGTTCTTTTCATTGGTAACCACAGTAATTCCTCCTTTCTTTGGTACACACTGCATAGGACTCACCCAACTGCTGTCTGAGATGGGGTAAATGATGCCAGCATCCAACCATTTGATGATTTCTTTCTTCACGACTTCCTTCATGATTGGATTGAGTCTCCGTTGATGCTCCACTGTGGGTTTGTACTCATCGTTCATCAGATTTTGTGCATGCAAAATGATGGACTAATGCCTCGAATGTCTGCTATAGTCCAGCCAATGGCTTTCTTGTGCTCTCGTAACACTCTCAGCAACTTTTCTTCCTGCTCCAATGTTAGTGAAGAAGAATAATAAAAGAAAGTAATTCAGAAGAGTTTCCAAGAAATGCATACCTGAGATGGCTCGAAAGTAACTTCAGCTCCAACTGTGGTGGTTCTTCAATCGAAGGCTTGATTCGATCTTTCTTTGGCAGTTCCAAACTTTCAACTGGTGGTGTTACTTTGAATCGGAATGGTTTGTCAAGGTAGTTGATACATTCCAGGATTTCAGCATCTAGCTCGCTGTCAGTCATGTTGGTGATGCAAGCTTCAAGTGTATCTGTGGGATTTGGCTCAGTATCTTGAACGATACTATCAATAACATCAACTCTGAAACATTCTTCTTCCTTTTCATCGCTTGGGAATTTCATGGCTTTGAAAACATTAAAGGTAACTTCTTGGTCCTGTACTTTCATGGTCAGTTCTCCTTTTTGCACGTCAATCACAGTTTTACCTGTAGCCAAGAATGGTCTCCCAAGAATGATAGGTATTTCTTTGTCTTCTTCCATGTCAAGGATGATGAAATCTGCTGGAAGAATCAATTTGTCAACTTTGACGAGAACATCTTCAACAACACCCCTTGGAAATGCGAGTGTTCGATCAGCAAGTTGTAACGAGACTGAGGTAGGCATTGCTTCTCCAATCTGCAGTTTCCTGTAAATAGAAAAAGGCATCAAGTTAACACTGCTCCTAAATCACATAAAGCCTTACCGATATAATGTTCTCCAATGGTGCATGGGACAGTGAAACTGCCAGGATCTTTCAACTTCGGGGAAGTTTCCTTTGAATGATGGCACTGCATTCTTCCGTCAGTGCTACTGTCTCGTAGTCTCCCAATCTTCGTTTTCGTGAAAGAATATCTTTCATGAATTTAACATAGCTGGGCATTTCTTCCAAGGCTTCTGCAATGGGATGTTGATATGCAACTTTTTGAACACCTCCAGGAAACGAGCAAACTGCTTGTCCAGTTTGTTTTTCTGAAGTCGCTGAGGAAAAGGTGGAGGTGGAATGATTCTTTCTGGTTTCCTTTTCCTTTGCTTCTTTTTCCTCCATTTGTGGAACTGTATCTTTTGGAACTTCCTCAGCAGTTGTTTTGGCTCCAACATCTTTATTGATTTCAGTACCGCTTTTCAAAGTAATGGCTTGAATTGCTCTTCCCTCGGTTTCTTGGATTTGGTTGTGTTACTAGGAAGATTACCGGTGGTCTGTAACTTGAGCATTGGCCAGTTGTCCAATTTGATTCTCCAGTGCTTTGATGGAAGCTGATTGGCTCTGAAACATAGCATCGTATTTTTTTAACATAGACATCACTTCTGCTATTCCTGGTTCATTTGTCTGTTCCTGGCCTTTGTTCTGTTGCTGAAATCCAGGTGGTGGATAGTTCTGCTGAAATCCAGATGGTGGTTGTTCTTTTGCCCTGAATTGTTGCTCCATGAAAAATTAGGATGATTCCTCCACCCTGGGTTGTAGGTGTTGGAATATGGATTGTTCCCCTGTCTGTTGAAATTGTTGACATAATTCACCGTCTCTTCATGTTGGTTTAGTTCTGGTGCTCCTCCATATGGTGAACTTGTGGATCCAGTGGTAAGAGTCTCCATGAATTTGTATATCTGATCTAACTTGGTGTTGACTGTTGTATTGGCTCCACTTTCATAAATTCCTGCAATTCTTTGGATCATGCTCCTTTCTGTTGGCCATAAGGAATTATTGTTGGCCATTTCTTCGATTAGGTCCCATGGCTTGATCTTCTCCTTTTGCCATTAAAGTTCCTCCAGCAGCAGCATCGATTGTGGTTCTCATTATCCAGAAAGTCCATTATAGAATGTTTGGACTTGAAGCCATTTTGGAATCTCATGGTGAGGACATTTCCGGAGCAAATCTTTGTACCTTTCCCAAGCTTCGTAGAGAGTTTCTGAATCTTGTTGCACAAAGGATGTGATGTCATTCCTCAGCTTTCCGGTTCTGGCTGGTGGAAAGTATTTTGCAAGAAATTTGGTGGCTAAAGTGTTCCACGTTGTGATAGAACCTGCTGGTAGTGAATGTAGCCAAGCTTTAGCTCTGTCCTTCAAGGAGTATGGAAAAACACGAAGTCTCATTGCTTCTTCAGCATCTCGGTTGTAATTGAAAGTGCCGCAAACTTCCAGGAAGTTGCTGATGTGAGTATTAGGATCTTCAATTGCATTTCCCCCAAACTGAACTGAGTGCTGAATCATCTGAATGCAAGTTTTGATGTCACCCGCATTTGCTGGTAATGGAGGAAGTACAATACAGGAAATGAGTCTGTCAACACCGGAATGGTTCTGTCTCGAATGGGAATTGGTGGTGCAACCTCCAAAGGTTCAGGTTCCATGTTAACAATTGCTTCTTGGCCTTCTCGCCTTTCCCTTCTCAACTGTCTGATGGTTCTTTCAATTTCTGGGTCAAGCGGTCGGAGTTCAAAGCTTCTGGTTCGTCTCATGAAGTATCTGAGAACCTGAAACACACGAAAAACAAAGATAATAAGTAAAAAGAAATTAGATACAAGTAAAGGTATCTAACCTTAAACTAATAGTGAAAGATAAATAAGTCCCCGGCAACGGCGCCAAAAACTTGACCGGCGTAAACACACACGTATAACGCAAGCGTACGTATCGTTCAAGTAGTATAAAAAGTATCGATCCCACGAGGACTTAATACCTAAGTTATTAATTTTATGAGGTCAAATGATTACTAGTATCTAACAGGTTGTTAATTGATTTGAAATGGCGACGATTCTAAATTTAAAGACAAGTAAATAAAATTGTTCGAAAGTAGATTTTAAGAAAATTCAATATTAAAAACTATCTAGGGTTGTGATTTCTTTTAATATCATTTTAAAGATGAAGTGGTTATCTTATAGTTGGGTAAAATATTGATTTATTAACCTGGAACACTAAATTATGTAAAAGCCTCTTCCGATGGTCAATTACAAATACCCAGTATAATCCAATTGAATCATATGTCTATGTCAACCAAATTACCTAGATTCATTAAGATTAAGTTCCAATTATGGCTACCCCCGCCCGACAGGTATATTCCTATCCTGTAAGGAAATCTATTAAAGGGTTATCTATCCTCAAGGAAGATCGTGGGCTATTGAGTCTGAGGTCTTAAACTTAAAATCCCTATGTCTAGTTCATTTTAAGTTTACCTAGTCAAATTAATTAATGGCCAGTTAATTAAAAAGTATTAAGATTAAGACTCAATAAATAAATCTTTATATTACCCAAACTATAATTAACCCTTATAAACGGTGATATTGAATCATCACAACCCCAGATAACTAATTTAGTTACAACACATAACTAGGGCTAATAAAAACTTAAAAGACATAAAATGAAAATGCTGAAAAGTAATGCGGTGAGTAAAATGCTGAAAAGTAAATTACAAATGAAATAAAATGCTAAGGTAAAAGGAATTACTTTTACTACTACTAATTTAGATATCTCCCATAAAATAATATATAAACTTGTGATAATATTTTACCAACCGACCAATCTGGCGGTATCCTGATTAAGTCAAATTAAGTCCAACCAGCCATATAGGTGGTAATATTTGTCCATAATCCAGCCATAAAGGCGGTACCAAAATAAATTTACCAACCGACCAATCTGGCGGTATCCTTGATTAATCAGGTTCAAACCAACAGAAAATAAACTTACCAACCGACCAATATAGCGGTTTCCTTGATTAGTCAGGTTTAAAACCAGATTAAATTGAATTGCCAACCGACCAATATAGCGGTATCCTTTATTAATCAGTATTTTAAATAGTAATATATTATTTTTAAGGGAGATTAATCTAAATAGTAACAGTAAAAGAATTACCTTTCACCCTAGCTGGGGAAATTACCTCCTCATGGTAAATAGTAAAAACTGTAAAAAGTAAAGAAAGTAAATTACTATTATTACAAAACGTAATTAAAATTAATTACAAAAGTAAAAAAAAATAAAAACTAAAAGATTCTAGAGAGAGAAACTCTCTTTTTACACGGATTAGAAGAGAGAGAATGGTGTCCCGAATCTGAAATTTGAATCTGAATTTATAGGCAAAAATTTGGTTTCAGCGTCGCGACGCTGGAATAGTTGGACGTGGCACGCTGAGGAGGCGACACGTGGCAAGCGGCTGACTGTTGACGCGACACGTGGCAAGGCGGCTAAGACTCAATTATTGTGATGACGTCATTGATGACGTCATGCTGACGTGGCGTGATGCGGCATTGTAATTGTCGGCACAATAGGATTGTGACAGTGTTCACGTTGTGATTGGCTGATGCTGACGTGCAAGTTGACTTGGTTGACCTTGTGACGTGGCTGATGACGTGGATGACACATGGCGAAGTTGACTCGTTGACCGGACATGGATGATGACGTGGCGACACGTGGCAATGATGAATGTCGGGAGCGTATGATGATGACAATGGCACGGCGCATGTTAGCAGATTGGTTGTGATGGTGACACGTGGCACGGCGCACGTTAGCAGATCGGCGCACATTGGGCGTCGTGGCGCTGCAGGTCGGGCGTCGCGAAGCGAAAAAAAAGACCAAAATATCCCTGCTGACGTATTTTTGTCCGGTTTTTCCCCAAATTGACTCCAGTGCTATCCAAACTTTATTTATCTGCACAATAACAACAAAACACATCAAAACGTTCATAAATCTCGAGAAACAATACAAAACATTAGGTCAAATGAGTGAAATAGTGATATAAATACCACTTATCACTCTTAAATCTCTCTATTTAAAGGGGACTATTCTTCATAATAAAGTAGCGAATTATTAAATCAACGAGAGTTGTGGAAGCGTAGGGTTCCTCGAATTACCCAAATAAGTCGTTATAGGGAGCCACGCAAATCCGATCCAGGCTCTCTTCCTGTCAACAAACCTGTGTAACAAGAGCAACTCAACAGACACCTAACAACTTGTCATCGAGCCAGGCTGTCCGACCAACGCCTCGACCGAATGGAACACTAAATAATGTCCCTTAATGAAACGATACAAACAAGTGAAGAAAGAACGCAACAGGCACTGGAGAAAATTATGCAAGTAATGACCACAATGACTTCCCAGTTTGAAGGCTTTTGCAAACGAGGCAGTGGGAGGCATGAAGAAGATTCGACATCAGCACACATGGGTAAAAGGGACGATCTGAATCAATGAACAATGTCACAGCGTGTACCAGTTCAATAATGACCAAACTGGACTTTCCACAATATGATGGACAGGACGATACCACCTCCTGGATTTGTCGAGTTGAGCAATTTTTTGAGTTTCAAAGAACAGAAGAAGGTGACAAAGTCTCATTAGCTGCGTACCATCTGGATGGAGATGTGCAAATGTGGTACCAACAATTGAAGGGAAGAACCGCAACACTCAGTTGGGATAAATTAAAACAGAAATTGCACTTATGTTATGGACCAACCACGTTCCAAAACTTTTTTGGGGACTTGACAAAGCTACGCTAAGAAGGGGAAGTAAGGGAATATTACCTCGAATTTAGTAAGCTTTTGAGTAGAGTTGGAAGCTTGACAGTGGAACAACAGATTTGGTGTTTTATTAGTGGGTTGAAGGACTATATTCGGAAAGAAGTACAGGTAACCAGCCCAGCCACCCTAAGTGCAGCAGTTGGTGCAGCCAGGTTGTATGAAGAGCGCAACTTGAGCTTGAAGAAAACCTTATGTAGGACACAGAAATCGGCGACGATGTTCCAGGCTCGCGGCCTAGTTGGTATTACGGAGTAGCCCACAGGGGACTACACCGGAGAATAATAAAAATGGAATCGCCACCCGGTGTGAACCGGGAAAATGATTTTAGGCCACACTCACCCCTCACAAGGGAAGACCTCAAACCGTTGGGTTCAGAATGGTCCCTTACTTATGCCACTTGTAATGAAATGATTTGTGCAATAACTTAATCGGATCTACGCAACATATATTTCCAAGAGTATTCTTTTCTAAGTTCACATGCATGAAAATGAAGCTCATATCTAAGTTTGCATATAACCTATATCCAAGTTTGCATGCATAGAAGTAAGTGAAATAAAGGCAAGCTCACAATCTCATGAACACATTAAGTAGATAAATACGGGAACATAAATAAATGATAACAGTAAAAGTGTCAATAATGAAATGATATGATTAATTATGTAATGCAAAAGAAATTACCAAAGAAGCGAACATGCATGAAATGTGATGAAAATAAATTTGTTCACTGTATGTGTGTTCGTGCAGCATTGACAAACGCGTTCAAATGGTAAACAGAATGTTCGCGTTCGTATAGCGTTCAAGAACGCGTTTGAACGGGATAAGACCTGATGCATGATGAAATAAAATGCATGCGCGTTCGAGTAGCGTTTGTAAATGCGTTCAAACGGACTGAGACAGAATGCATACGTTCGTGTAGTGTTCGGAAATGCGTTCGAACGAGATTACCAAATGGCATCTGAAATGACACAAACACATACATGGATAAACAAATACACAATGTAGGACCTCGTGTGCCCGATTGAACACATTTCACATTTAATCGAGTGCACTTCGTCCGGCGAGGCAAAACATCGTGGTAAAGGTAGCCTTTAGGCATTTCCCTCGAATAGAGGACCTTTAATCCACCCTAGTTAGCCCATGCGCATCACATCACAATGCATAGAAATTAAATACAACAATATAGGATTTCGTGTACTTGACTAAACATATCTCGCATTCAATCGAACACACTTTGTCCGGCGTGGCAAAGTATTGTGGTAAAGGTAGTCTTTTAGACTTTTTCTTCCCTCAAATAGAGAACCTTTAGACTAACATACTAAGCCCATGCGCGTGACATCACAATGCATAGAAAGTAAAGACAATAATATAGGATTTCGCATATTCGATTAAACATATATCACATTCAATCAAACACACTTTGTCCGCCGCGGTAAAGTATTGTCGTAAAGGTAGTCTTTTAGACTTTTTCCCCTCAAATAGAGAACCTTTAGACCAACATACTAAGCCCATGCGCATCACATCACAATGCTTAGAAAGTAAAGACAACAATATAGGACTTCGCATATTCGATTAACCATATATCACATTCAATCAAACACACTTTGTCCGGCGCGGCAAAGTATTATCGTAAAGGTAGTCTTTTAGACTTTTTCTTCCCTCAAATAGAGAACCTTCAGACCAACATACTAAGCCCATGCGCATCACATCATCAATACATACAAATAATCGTACGGAAATTAAATGGCGGATAATAAACAAACAAGATAAAATATATCAAAATATGTGTCGTTTACTCAAGGGTATGGGAGTTGTATCCCAAGTACAGACCGCACTACCTTCCATTTGGATTCGGCTACGGAATTTACATATGGGTTTCCATCCTATATACCACAAGAGACGACACATTTTTCATTCATTCAAGTGCCACAACACACATCAATCAACGACTCTTATGCGAAGAAATTCAATAAATGATT
>SKCR01026647.1:0-122686 GCA_019454045.1 Zanthoxylum bungeanum | reverse complement strand
AATGAAATGGCTTGGTATTTATAGGCAAAATTTTGCCACCATCAAATCATCCATCAAATTCTCCACCAAATCCATTATTAATTTCTCCACTAATTACTCCACCAAATCCATAATTGCTCCACTAATTTCTTATCTTGTTTGGTTTTGATTTGATAATTTTTATTAATTATTAATTAATTAATGTTTTTCTTTGAAAATGATTGATAATGACTCTTAATAATTACACTCCACACACTTCTGGATGGTTCATCAATTTCGGTCATGAAATCATCAGAATTTGAAAATATGTTCTCTTTCACAGTTGTAGATCTTTGAGTCTTCTTTAATCTGGAACTTGAATCAGCTCAATTCGATATCTGAGTAAACAGTTATTCCCAAAATACGACAGATGCACAAAACTGGAATTTCCAAAACTGCACTTCGTCAAAAACGCCCTTTCAAGTTCCAATCTCCAAAATTAAAATATCAAGTCCAATAATTGCCTTTATTTGACCCATATTTCATCCTAAATGATTTCATTAAGACCCGATATTATTTTATCTGCAAAAAAAACTAAAACACATCAAAAAATTCATCAAACCCGAGAAACTAAACAAAATATTAAGTTAAAGGGGCGGTAAATATTGATATATTTTCCGCTCATCATCAACTCGGGTCAACCGAATAACCAAAATCCAATCCGGGAGTTACCCCATAAGTTCAGAAATCAATTTAGGCCCATTAGGCCCAATTAAACTTTAAAGGTCCATTAGTCGCATTTGGGCTTTATGGAAGCGGTTTTGGGCCCAATTGGATCTAACCAATTTTGCCTAAACCCCACTTAGTACAACCAAGCCCAATAAGCCCAATAGCAACTTTAAAAGTCCAATTTCCAAAATAGGCCCTATTTAATTAAACCATAAAAATCCAATTTCATAATTTAATTAAACAAAGTGCATTGCATAATTAATCACATAAATCAACATTCCAATCATCAATTTACACAACTAATCATGCTCATTATCATCATCACATGTCCAACACATTTTGATTAAAAAATCAAACCCAATTCATGCTATTCAAGTCTCGGCAATGGTAGGGTTTTTAAGTCCGATTCCGATTCCATCCAATTGAATCTGCAATCAACATTTCCCAATCCCTTCAAGTCATCCAATGAACAACGAAACAAAAAATTCCAAGACCATTTAGGGCATATACCTCTCGGCCAAGCCTAAGATTTGGGCAAAAAATTGATCCAATCAAATTTCATGAAATTGATCCAATCAAACTCAATTCAATTAAAACACATTTAAGCATATTCATTCATCCAATTTCATAAATTCATGCTCAAAATCAATTTACCCAAATTTTAAGCCCTAAATATTTTCATACTTAACCTTGCTCTGATACCATTGTTGGTGTTTGCTAAGGTCCCAAGATCATTAAACAAGCATGAAACAAGTGTGAATACAAATCAACGAAGTTTCAGAATACTAACATCGATCGGTTGAGCGACGCGCGAGGCAACAAAAAATCAAATTCTGCCCACTAGTACATGCGGCAGTGAGCTGCTACTGCCTCCTCCAAATTCAGCCATGGATGAGCTCCTAGCTTCGTCAAACGATTTCGGCTCATGGGTGGACTTCCCTATCACATTCGCATGACTTCGTAGTGTGCTAGCACTTTCGATTTTGCCACAAAATCGTGACTCTAAGCTTCCCTATGGCTCTCGGTTTTCAACAGAGAAATATAAGGTTTTTCAGCCCCTTGGGCGTGTGAGAGCAAGAAGAAAGAGAGGAGAGAAATATGTAAAATGTGTAATGTCATTTGATTTCTAAAAAACAAATTAAACATATACCATTTTCATTTTAAAAAGTCAAAGGGAAAAACAATTAAATGCCTTCCAACTTCCATCAACTCATCAATCCATCAATCATGAATAGTGATTGGTGTCAATCACTCAAAGTGAAAGACATCCATCACTTGATTGACGAATGATGTGACGCTAGATACGACTAGCGATTTGATGCTTGATTTGACTTGCGTGCCGCACTCGAATTCGAAATGCGAATGCGCTCGCAAATAATCTCGGGCTCGGGTTCACTAATTCCAAATTACTAATTTTCTGTTGCGATGTAATTTAAATGATTATGCCTAGCCAAATCATTATTTACGTCGCTAACGAATTAATTCTAAATTAATTCGTTCGCCCAAATTAAAATCTAATTTTAATTCCCAGATTAATTTTCTCTCTCTTCTAATTAATCCCATATTAATTTAGAGTGCGAGTCATACGTCATCGATGAATCTTCGGGAAGCGACCCATGAGATCCTCGGATATGTTGGCAGTAAATTCAGTAATCGGACTATCCAAACACGTAAGTACCTAATACTACATTTTACCGATTTATAAGACACGGTTGGCTTCTAGCAAAGCGTCATGCCTACCCAATTCTCCAGAAATATCCTTACAGGAATAAATGATCTATATCAGGCGTAGTATACGTAGTATTGTGTATGTCTATCCAGTATCGGATGATCACGTGCTAGGCCTGGGGCTGGAATTGTGTGTGCCCCGTACGAAGCACATTTCGGATGTCTGGTAACTAGTCTCTATAATTGGATAAACCTGACCTTGTCATTTTATCCCGATGACTGTAGTACTTAAGAGTACTAGTACCGTATCCTACGTGACCATCATCTCCATATGACTGGAGTGACACTTTTGTCTTTGTATCACACCACCCACACTACGATTCTCAATATACCCAGCATAGGCATACACAGAACCTGTTAAAGCCCTGGACGACCGCAACTAAAATATATTGATTGTCGCAAGTATTAGCGGTGCAAGTCTCAGGTTAAGACCAAATACACCTACCCTGATTCGGACTTCCATAGACACATAGTCATACTACCAATGGAATTCCGAGGGGGTCTATCCAGAGCGAAGCTGTTTCCCGTACCATCGGTAAAACACAACCTCCTATTACACTTGCATGAGTATCCTATACCCAAATATATGAGAACTATGTCGTTATGCTCTCACAACGCGCACAAGTGTAATACTAGTCTTTTACGCATTTATCGATGTCTAATCTCGACAATGCTCTGACTAGGGATATTTAATGATTAATCCTTCGTGGACTGATACTGTCTCATATCATTCTCAATCCAGGAACTAATCATAGAGACCTCCTATCATTTATACATCTAGGTGATCTAATCACAAATGATAAGAGAGCAATCTCCTTTGTCACATAGTTAATTTGTACAACAACACCATGATCTGTACAATAGTGACGCTATGGTCATAATTGTCCAACATCTTTGCCTCGTCATGGCATCTCTCATCTATTAGAAGCCTCTATGATTGTTTCTGATTTCTTATTTCTTCAACCTTATGACTATTCTTGGTTATTCGGGGAACTCGCTACCTATGCGAGGTGCTCGGGAGCTATTGAATAGACTTTGGAGGAATTTCATGAGGAGGGAAGGAATCTCGCTTGAGAGAAAGAAACTTTGTTTAGATCTACTCGACACTTTACTCTTGTTTAGGTTTGCTAGACCCTTCTTTTCTACAAACTCTGGTATTATCCTTTATTATGTAACTCCGTGTCTCCGTTTCTTACTACTATAGGTTTTGGTATTTTCTTATCTATCTGCTTCCGTACCTCTATCTCTATTTGCTTCTAGTTACTTGGATATCTACATTTTGTCTTTTACTTCTCTTTCTAAATTTTTATTTCTCTTTCTATTTTCCTGGGTAGGTACTCTTCGAACTTTACTATCTCTTTCTGCCTCTTTATCTTTCATTGTCTTTGACTGTCTAAACATTTATACTTACTTTCTTACTTTCTTATCCTATTTCCCCTGGATAACTTTTCTTAGATCATTACTGTTTATTTTCATATCTCATTCTAAACTTCTGGTAATAAGCCAGGATAACCGTAGGAGAATTCTTAACTTAGATATAGAGTGTCGTTGTTCTCGTAAGGAATACTATTCGATTAGTCTTGGAAGGTTTACTAACTTGTCTATAAAACTTTTAGGACGTACTCGAGGATCAGATACTGGAGAGGTAGTGCCTTGCATACGAATATCTCGGACATACTACGTATACTGGACCCCATCACTCAGCCCACTACAATCACTGACTCCCTAGACCATGCTATGAAACAATCTTTGTAACATCCCCAATTCGAGAGATATTACCTGCAGGGGATAGACCGTACTAACCCCATAAGCCTATGACTCTGATAACTACTATTCAATTACTAATACTATTTTCTTTAATTAAATATTTATATCGTATATATATGGGACCGTGGCCCAAACTTACAACTCAACATACAAACTTGACTTCAACAACTTTATACATAAAGACATATATTTTTACAATTATTACACATAACTCAAATACTAGTACACGACTTTACTTGACTCTGACTGACTCCACTTTGGACTTTTACTCTTTGACTTGGACTGGTGGACTCCAAACCCTAGTGACTGTAACAATATCCGTCCTCCCAAGCTCGTCCTCCGAGAATACCTGTAACCACATAAAATTGGGAGTGAGTGGGTTAGATTGTCATACGATCTAAGTGAGTGGACTATAAAACCGAAATGCTGTAATAAAATCCTTTGGGACCGAAATAAAAAGTTTCAGAAATAACATTATATATAAAAAAAAATTATTTATGTAAGCCTCATCTGTAAATCTCTTTTATAAAACTTGTTTTTCTGAAATCTGCTTTTGAAAACTGTTTCTAAAAATTTGATAGCTGAAACTCTTTTCTGAAAATCTGTTATCTGAAAACTGGTATGTATCTGAAAAACTTGACGTAAGAGGGCGTTACTTATCGCCGTCCCCCCATACGCCTATCTAGAGCTAGGAATGGAAAACCATGACTTTGAGGCGTTACGTATCACCGTCCCCAAGCATGCCACTCATGTCCCTGAAACTGGTGGTCTTGGGGCGTTACGTATCACCGTCCCCCAATCCACAGAACTAGAACTGGGGGTGCGGATCTATGCTACCCACCAAGGTCTGAAATTAGGGTATAGGGGCGTTACGTATCGCCGTCCCCCCAGTCCTCTACATGTGCACGTGTCTTCTTTCCGTCAATTCTATAACTGACTGAAGTTGCATAATGAGGTGGGTATTTGACCGGTGCTTACACACGCGTATAACGCAAGCGCACGTATCGTTCAAGTAGTATAAAAAGTATCGATCCCACGAGGACTTAATACCTAAGTTATTAATTTTATGAGGTCAAATAATTACTAGTATCTAACAGGTTGTTTGATTGATTTGAAAAGGTGACGATTCTAAATTTTAAAAAAAAAACAAGTAAATAAAATTGTTCGAAAGTAGGTTTAAGAAAATTCAATATTAAAAACTATCTAGGGTTGTGAATCTTTCCAATAGTATTTAAAGATGAAGTGGTTATCTTATAGTTGGGTAAAATATTGATTTATTAACCTGGAACACTAAATTATGTAAAAGCCTCTTCCGATGGTCAACTACAAATATCCAGTATAACCCAATTGAACCATATGTCTATGTCAACCAAATTACCTGAATTCATTAAGATTAAGTTCTAATTAAGGCTACCCCCGCCCGACAGGTATATTCCTATCCTGTAAGGAAATCTATTAAAGGGTTATCTATCCTCAAGGAAGATCGTGGGCTATTGAGTCTAAGGTCTTAAACTTAAAATCCCTATGTCTAGTTCATTTTAAGTTTACCAGTTCAATTTTATTAATGGCCAGTTAGTGAAAAAACATTAAGATTAAGACTCAATAAATAAATCTTTATATTACCCAAACTATAATTTAACCCCTTATAACCGGTGATATTGGAATTCATCACAACCCCAGATATCTAACTTAGTTATGACACATAACTAGGGCTAATAAAAACTTAAAACTAAAAGACATAAAGTAAAAATGCTGAAAAGGAATTACAGTAAAGTAAAAGCTGAAAAGTAAATTACAATAAAATAAAATGCTAAGGTAAAAGGAATTATTTTTACTACTAATAATTTAGATATCTCCCATAATATAATATATAAACTTGTGATAACATTACCAACCAGCCATATAGGCGGTAACCTGATTAAGTCAAATTAAGTCCAACCAGCCATTAAGGCGGTAAAAAAATTTGTCCATGAACCTGCCATATAGGCGGTAAGAAAGTTTAATTACCAACCGACCAATCTGGCGGTATCCTTGATTAGTCAGGTTTAAACTAGATTAAAATGAATTACCAACCGACCAATATAGCGGTATCCTTTTTAAGTCAAATTTTAAATCGTGAATATATTATATTTAAGGGAGATTAATCTAAATAGCAATAGTAAAAGAATTACCTTTCACCATAGCGGGGGGAAGTTACCTCCTCAGGGTAAATAGTAAAAACTGTAAAAAGTAAAAAAAGTAAAACACTATTATTACAAAAGGTAATTAAAATTAATTACAAAACTAAAATTTAAAAGAAACTAGATAGAAAACTCCATATTTATATGAGAGAATTCAGAGAGAATGGTACATTTGAAATCAGAAAACTGAGCTCTATTTATAGGCGTCAGTAAGGGTCGCGCATCACGACGCCCAGCTCACGTCGTGACGCGTATTTTGTTGACGTGGCACGCTCTGGTTCATCGGCTTCAGATTCCGGATAAGGTGATAAGGTGACTCGTGGCAAGGTGGTTGAAGATCAATTATTTTGACACGTGGCGGCTCGTGATTGGCTGATTCAGATTCTTATCCGCCACGTGTTAGATGAGGATAAGTCAGTAAATAATTGATGCTGATGTGGCACTGACATGGTGACACGTGGCAATTTGACTGTCGGCACCATAGAATTGCGACACGTGGCACGCTGTGATTGGTTGATGATGACGTGGTAGCCACGTGGCACTTTGACTTGTCAACAGGTGATGTGGATGATGACGTGGCAATAACGTGGAGTGACACGTGGCGATGGTGGCTGTCGGCACCATAGGATGATGACATGTGGCACAACGCATGTAGTAGATCGGATGTGATGGTGACACGTGGCACGACGCACGTTAGCAATGTCAAATTTTCTCAGATTCTGATTTATGGACCCGGCGCACGTTAGCACTGTTCGGCGCATGTTAGGCGTCGCGACGCCAAAGGCTTGCGCGTTGCGACGCGAAAAATTACCAAAATTCCCTTTTTCCAATTTTCACTGTTTTGCTCCAAATCACCTCCAGAATGTCCTGAAACTTTATTTATTTACAAAATAACACAAAACACATCAAAATATTCACAAGACTCAAGAAACTATACAAAATATAAAGTTAAATGAG
This sequence comes from Zanthoxylum bungeanum, assembly GCA_019454045.1. NCBI lineage: Eukaryota > Viridiplantae > Streptophyta > Magnoliopsida > Sapindales > Rutaceae > Zanthoxylum > Zanthoxylum bungeanum. The sequence goes on along the minus strand of SKCR01026647.1, from coordinate 115,367 downwards.
TGGGAAATAGTGCTAGATTTACCACTCATCACACCCCCAAACCTAACATTTTGCTAGTCCTCGAGCAAAACACAGAATAAAATAAACATCTTTAAAATAAAATTTAACTAAGCCACTTTCGTAGGGATCACGGTTGCATTTAGCGTATGCAACAAGCCTTTAAACCCCTAGGTGTCCCTAGTGGACGAGTTGTAGTCTCGTGAGGGTTTACAACAATGATACCCACAAATATTTTACAAATGTAAAAAGGTAGTGAAACTAATGCACACAAAAGCAAAAAGACAAGCGAAAAGAGAATAAAGAAGTTAGTGACTAATCAGGTGAAACTTCTACTCCAAGTTACTAGTTGTTTTCTTTCTTTCTAAATTACTGAATAAGTAATTTCTCCTATCATTTTTACCATTCTCCATATACACAGCCAACACAATATTAAACAACTCATTTTTGCCCACAACAGTCACAAGTGCAGTTGATAAGAGAGTAATATTTTTGTCCTAAAGTTTTATCATAATTCACACCTTTTTGTAGCAATGGAATAAGTTTTCTGATTTTTCTGATTTTTTTCTTTGATTTTTGATTTTTTTTTTATTTATATACAATATCTTCTGTCTATGTAATGAGCTTAGGGTCGGTGACTCCCAAACCAGTTGGCTTTAGGGCACCAGGTGTTAAGAAACCCCTACGGACTTAATTACTCAGACTTTAGATATATATATTTTTACAGCATCGGCCACTGACTCCCAAACTAGTTGGCTTTAGGGCACTAGGTGTTTAAACACCCTTACAGACTTAATAACTCGGATCTCAGATTTTATTTTTTTTACTCCATTGATTTTTGAGATGCTTCCTCCAATTTAACTAGAGCACTGAATATTACAAACTTTTCAATTACAGTTCATGTCCGTATGTTACTATGCATGTTGATAATACCTGTCAACTGAGCATATGAAGATCCATTTTAGTCTGTTTTATGGAGAATTTACAAATTAAATAATTTAAAAGGAAATAAACAAAATTAACTTGTTTCGAAATAGGTTTGAGATACGTCTCAGGAGTGGAAACTCCTCACTCAGCTATCTCTTACCAAATTCACATTTTTAGTCAAAATAAAAACACAAAAACGCAAAGTATTTTTGTAATTTTTTTGAAAATTTTTCAATTTGGTTTTGTATTTTTCAAAAAATTTAGGACTAAAAATAAAAACAACACACATATTAAAAACAAGGTACTGATCAACTAATTTCCTACCCCAAACCTAAATGAGACATTGTCCCCAATGTCTTAAACAGTAGAAGATGAGTTTAGAAGATAATACCTGGTTAGCTGAAATTCTAAAGGAAATTAAAGGTTAATATCCAGATTAATCCGACGCCTCTTACCACGATCGTCCTCGGACCAATTTATCTTTGAAATGATAGGATCAACTTGTGGTTCATAGGCTAAGAGTTGGTCAATTAGATCCGGAGCAGTCCTGGCAGTAAAGAGTAGTTCTTTCAAAGGTTTTGACATGAACCCATTTCTCTGAGCATCATCAAGAAAAACACAAAGAAAATCATAAAATCCATCTACGTTAAACAGCCCAATTGGTTTATGGTGTATGTTCAGGTTCGCCTAAGATAGTACTATAAAAATTTCCTCCAGTGTGCCCAAGCCACCTGGCAAAGCAATAAAAGCTTCAGCATGGTTAATCATTTCTACCAAACGTTCAGACATACCTGGCACGATCAGTTCCTCTCCATTTGATGGTTCAATAAGATTTGCCTCTGCCAAGGGTTTTGGGATGATTCCCAAAACGTTACTACCTCATTCCTGTACGGCCTTTGAAACGATCCTCATTAGTCCAAGAATGCCTCTGCCATATACTAAGTGCATAATTCTTGCAGCTAAAACTCGACCCAATTCTTGTGCTGCTTCTACGTATTTTGGTTTAGTTCCAACACTACTACTGCAAAACACACATATGTTTTCAACTCGTCTTCTTGAAGTGGCTTCCATGTTTTACTCTGGATGTCTTCAAAATTGCAATGATGAGTTGAATTTATAACACATGAAAAAGGGTGAGTAAAATAATAGCACTAGTACCTGCCAAATGACAATTATTAGTTAAACAGTAAAATAAATCGTGACAGTCAAAAGGTCTGGATCATGTCGGAGAAAATAAAAGAAAACAACAAAACAAATCACAATTATCAGGAAAAGACAAAGAGATATAATATGTACAAGAAACGTAGCGGCTTGATTGACGTCTATGCGTCAGGGACAAGCTTCCCATCCAATTTTCTTATAAATTGGCAAACAGGGTCTTTTTGAGTCAGATTCCCAAGACTTAACTATTTTCTTTCCTTTTGGAATTGTGCGTATAACACACGAATCTCGTGATACACACATCCACTGGGATGCGTCTCAAGAGTTTTAGATATGTCATCCAAAGACTCCTTACTCAAGCCATCCCTAATGAAGTTAATCTTATCTTCGCGGTTATCAGACACCATTCCTAAAGAACGACAACGAGTATTACAAAACATGCGAGCACATTTATAACAAACACACATTCTTTTGGCTCTTCTCTTTTTAGCATAGGTGCTCCTTCCTAAGCCACACAGATGTGAAATAAAAGAGTCAGAAGACTCACCTGTCAATCGGACTCGTGCTTCAATAATCCAACGAATGTCAGTATGAATACCTTTGATCATCAGTAGTCTCATCTGTTCCAAGGGAGCTTTGTAGACTTTCATCAGAGATTTTTGAGGGAGAGAAGGAAATTGCTTGCGAAGATTTGTGAGAGCTTCTTCCATCGTGAAAGGACTTAATCTGAAAAAACTAAACACACAAAATTAAATCACACTAAATCACAATATATATAAAAATTGCATGGGTTGCCTCCCTGCGAGCGCTAGGTTTAAAGTCGTCAGCTGGACGTGACTTCTCGAATGTTAGGCTGGATCTGAAAGTGTGACACTTTCTTTTTGTCGCTCAAATGATTCTCCCCAGTAGTGCTTAACACGCTTGTTTTTAACCTTGAAATTTTTGTTGGAGTCAGTATCATGTATCTCAATGGCTCTGTCTGGTAAAACCTTGGTGATCACAAATGGACCTGATGTAGACACAGAAATTCGGCGACGCATGCTGTTCCGGGCTCGTGGCCCGGTCGGGAGTACGAAGTAGCCCGCTGGGGACTAAACTGGAGAATAAAGGAGTCGCCACCCGGTGTGAACCGGGTAAATGATTTCAGGCCGCACTCACCCCTCGCAAGGGAAGACCTCAAACCGTTGGGTTCGGAATGGTCCCTTAGTTATGTCATTTGTAATGAATGGATTTGTGCAATTTTAACCAAGTCTACTCAACATGTATTGGAAAAAGTAACCTAAATTCCTATAAAGCCTAAGTCTAAGTTTGCATGCTCCAAAAGTAAATTCTCATAACGGCAAACATTCGATATCACACAATAAACATGTTGGATAAATACGACTTAAGCTTAATGTAAATTAAAATCCTATTGCGAAAGAAAATAACTAAGTCATGCTTAAAGAAATAACGCACTAGACCAAATCACATTTCAAAGATAAATAATTTTTTTAAACTACTAATTCATGCGGAGTAAAATAAATTACATTCTTTCTAAACTATTAATTCATGCGAAGTAAAAATAAATATCATATGCCCTCAGGTCTAACCTTTCGTGTCGTCTCTTGGAAATGCGTTATGCGGTCGTCGGAAGGGCTACCACTCCGGGACTCCTCTGGTTCGTTGGTTCGACGTTTTCATTCGACTTCCGCAATATAAAAGGTAATGCCTCCGTACGAGACTCATCATCGGGACTTATATGCAAAAATGCAGTGCCTACAGTCACCCCCACATTGATGGGACTTGTGCAGTGTGTGACAATGACAGTCCTATCAAAGTTCGTGCAATGCATTTTTACTTACCTGGCTCGCCAACTTCCACCTGACTTGACTGTTGCTTTGAGTTTATTTTAGTTGCGCCATACTCGGCGTGCTAAACCCCATACCTGAGGTGTCGCGGTTGCGTCTCCATACCTAGAGTGTCACAGTGATGATTTTTTTTATGCCGTACCTGGCGTGCTAAACCCCATACCCAAGGTGTCGCGGTTGCGTCTCCGTACCTAGAGTGCCGTAGAGTGGATTTTGTTGTGCCGTACCTGGCGTACTAAACCTCATATCCGAGGTGTCGCGGTTGCATCTCCGTACCTAGAGTACTGTAATGATATCTCCATACCCGGAGTGTCGTACCTGGCAAGCTAATCCTCATACCCAAGGTGTCGCTAAAATATCTCCATACCCGGAGTGCCGTACCTGGCAAGCTAAACCTCATACCCAAGGTGTCGCAGTTGCGTCTCCATACCTAGAGTGTCGTAGTGATATCTCCATACCTGGAGTGTCGTACCTGGCATGCTAAACCCCATAGACGAGGTGTCGAGGTTGCGTCTCCATACCCATAGTGTCGCAGTAGTGTCTCCTTACCCAGAGTGCCGTACCTGGCATGCTAAACCCCATACCCGAGGTGTCACGGTTGCGTCTCCATACCTAGAGTGTCGCAGTAGTAGTGTCTCCATACTCGGAGTGCCGTACCTGGCATGCTAAACCCCATACCCGAGGTGTCGCTGTAATATCTCCATACCCGAAGTGCCGTACCTGGCAAAACTGATACTGATGTCGGTTTGTCTCCATACCCGGAGTGTCATACCCGGCATGCTGATGATGTGTGTCTCCATACCCGGAGTGCCATACCCGACATGCTGATGATCTATGTCTCCATACCCGGAGTGTCATACCCGGCGTTCTGATGATGTGTGTCTCCATACGCGGAGTGCCATACTCGGCAATTTGATAATGTGTGGGCCTCAAGCATGGAGTGCCATACCCGACAATTTGATAATGTATGGGCCTCAAGCCTGGGACTCATTCCCAAAACTGATACTGATGCGGGTCTCGTCCCTGGGACTCATCCCCAAAACTGACACTGATGTGGGCCTCATTCCAAACTGATACTAATGTGGGCCTCGCCCCAAACTGATACTGACGTGGGCCTCGCCCCAAACTGATACTGATGTGGGCCTCGCCCCAAACTGATACTGACGTAGGCCTCGCCCCCAAACGTATGTGAGCCTCGCCCCAAATTGATGTGGGCCTCGCCCCAAACTGATACTAATGTGGGCCTCGCCCCAAAATGATAATGATGTAGGCCTCGCCCCAAACTGATACTGACGTGGGCCTCGCCCCAAACTGATACTGACGTGGGCCTCGCCCTCAAACTGATGTGAGCCTCGCCCCAAATTGATACTGATGTGGATGTGGGCCTCGCCCCCAGATTGATATCGACGTGGGCCTCGCACCAAACTGATACTGATGTGGATGTGGGCCTCGCCCCCAGATTGAAACTGATGTGGGCCTCGCCCCAAGACTGATACTGATGTGGGCCTCGTCCCCAAGCTGATACTGATGTTGATATGGGTCTCAACCCTGGGACTCATCCTCAAAACTGCTACTGATGATATGATGGTTCATTCCAACATATTGTATTGCCTCTCACGAGATAATCCTGATAGCTAAACATATTTTCGTCCTCAACGAATGCTTCGTGTCAAAACCAGAGAACCTTCAAAGTACTTAATATACTCAAATTCGATCGTCTACATGAGTGATCTGAACTAGACTCATAGTGTGTGTGTGACAAGGCTCTTTCACAGCTTATTCCTTAAGTAAACCAACTCGATGATTTTGTCTCGGAGAATTGGATCAGTGGGTCTAACCAACCTAGATGTCTTAATCACACTCTGTGATTACTTCGTCATACTCAATATGATATGGTTTTCTTCTTTTTCTTTTGTCTCCTTATTTTTTCTCTCTTTTCATTTTCTCTTTTTTTTTTTCCGACACACCTACCCTTTAAGGTAGCATTTCTCCTCATGGTGGTCATAATACTCGCCCATGGGTAGCTTCACGCTTATCGGTTATAGGTGGCCTACTTTTCTTTTATTTTCTTTTTAGAGACTTTTTCTTTGTTTCCAACCATATCATATATCGTAGCATAAGTAAACCAGGATGGACATCCAGGCAAACGGCCATTCATTGATCCACCATCTCTTCAACTAGTCACCTCGCCAACTACTCAGGCTTCTATTGTTGAGATCCCGTAATCAAGTGCTCGTTGAGTCTAGCCAAGATCAATCCATTCAGGATACCGGATGAGAGTACATCTCGCACTTATCGTTTCCAAGGTTTCTCCCTACAGCAAAAAATGTCATCACCGGACATATGCCTAGCCATCAAAGACTTTTTTTTTCACTCACTCACTCCACGGAATTCTTCCTTTCAACTGCTGATAATACGGGTTTCGCCCCCTGGGATCCATTCCCGAAACTGATACTGGCAAGGGCCTCAACCCTAGGACTCATCCCTGAAACTGACTGATATAGGCCTCAACCTTGGGACTCATCCCCGAAACTAATACTCATTCATTTCTGAAACTGATTGTACCGTTGCTGCTTCTGATTGGCTTGTCTTTCCCGCTTTCTCTTTTTTCTTCTTCGAAACCTGTCAATACAAAACAAAACAAACACCAAAAAAGAATGCAAAATACGTTACGTGTATGCATGCATGCATGCATGAATGAGTTTCCTATCCTATTGGGTCAGGTCTTCTGCCGGTGACTACTCGGTCTTCTCCTCCTTAGGCAAAGTACTGTTTCAATCTGTCAACATTGATCGGCTCGGTGAACTCATTCCCTTCCAAGTATGACAGTCTCACTACTCCATTTCCCATTACTTTCCGGACGATGTAGGGTCCTTCCCAGTTTGGTCTGAACTTTCCTCTTGGATCCGTCGTCGACGGCTTCGACTGCTTAAGCACCAAATCACCATTTCTGATCTTGGTAGGATGTACCTTCTTGTTGAACGTTCGATCCAATCTTTTCTGATATAGCTGCATATGATGCAAGGACTTCATTCTCTTCTCATCCAGCAGTGCTAACTGTTCAAACCTTGCGAGGCCCATTCTTGTTCAGGTAACTCTGCTTCTGCTAATACCCGCATGGACTGTATCTCAACTTCCACCGACAGTACTGTTTCCATTGCCTTTCGAGCTTCTTCTTTCCTTAAACACTTCATTTGAATGCCATTCGCTTGTCTCTCTATCCTTGCCGTAAGGTTTTCTGTTTCTCAATTTCCTTTTCCCCGATAACCATGTTTGCTAAACTCTTCTTGACAAATCTTTTTTATTTCTAACCCAACGGATATCTATGATGGCTTTTAAGACACATGGGTTAACATGATGCATGTATGCATGAGTTGCATGAGATGCGTGCGATATATGGAATATATAAGTCGGCCCATTATCATTTTAAAGCATTCAATCATACTATTGCGCGGTGCAAACTTGTCCCAGTTGAAAAGGCCCAACAAGTTTATACTTTTGCGATAACATGGCTAAACAACTTCAAATGATAAGAGGCCTAAACACAAAATGGTTCATCGGCATTTTAGAAGCTTTTGGCCCAATTGCCAAAGGACAGGAACTCGTCCCAGTTTAAATGGCCCAACAAGTTAATTCTCTTCACAAGAGGTCCAACTGAATCCAAATGACGATGATCCCAAACACAAACATAAAGAAATAATTTTTATTGGTCATACAACTATGGTTCACATGTAGGTTCACAGGAGTGTAAACAAAGGCTCTCGTTGATGAATGATTGCCCACAACTAGGACTCCCCAATCAAGGGTTCGAGCGACCGAGTGAGCGCACCTTTTTTATACACTAAGGTACATGCCAATGAGTTATGGTGTGTTACTGACTGTCAAATGGATTTCCCATTGTAGATTCCCCAGAGGAAGGGCAGAGCGAACTCTCTTAAAAACCCAAGCCTCTTAGGCTCTTATCACCTTGGTGATAGGAATAAACAACAAGTCCTCCAAATTAGTCAGTCACAGTGAGCTACAGTAATGATTATCTAGGTGTCTTTACAGCTTTTCCTTATAGAAATGTAGTGAATGAAGGAAGACACCAAACCATCACCTAGCCTTAACAATACCTTTGATTAAACTCCCTAAACCCACAGTAGGCATGGTTAATTAAAGCACAAATCACAAACATTACAAGACATTATTTCGGGGCTGATTCTCTATCCCCAGTGGAGTCGCCAGACTGTAGAAACAGAAATCCGGTGACGCATGCTGTTCCGGGCTCGCGGCCCTGTCGGGAGTACGGAGAAGCCCGCGAGGGACTAAACCAGAGTATAAAGGAGTCGCCACCCGGTGTGAACATGGAAAATGATTTAAGGCCGCACTCACCCCTCGCAAGGGAAGACCTCCAACTGTTGGGTTCGGAATGGTCATTTACTTATGTCATTTGTAATGAATGGATTTGTGCAATTTTAACCAAGTCTACTCAACATGTATTGGCAAAAGTAACCTAAATTCCTATAAAGCCTAAATCTAAGTTTGCATGCTCCAAAAGTAAATTCTCATAACGACAAACATTCGATATCACACAATAAACATATTGGATAAATACGACTTAAGCATAATGTAAATTAAACTCCTATTGCGAAAGAAAATAACTAAGTCATGCTTAAAGAAATAACGCACTAGACCATATCACATTACAAAGATAAATAATATTTTTAAACTACTAATTCATGCAGAGTAAAATAAATTACATGCTTTCTAAACTATTAATTCATGCGAAGTAAAAATAAATATCATATGCCCTGTGGTCTAACCTTTCATATCGTCTCTTGGAAATGCGTTATGCGGTCGTCAGAAGGGCTACCACTTCGGGACTACTCTGGTTTGCTGGTTCGACGTTTTCCTTTGACTTCCACGACATAAAAGGTAATGCCTCCATACGAGACTCATCATCGGGACTTATATGCAAAAATGTAGTGCCTACACCTGACCACCGTGATTTTGGTTTCCATGGGAAGAATTCCAACCTTGATTTATTTAACAGTACCTTCTGCCCTGGTTCCAGTTGTATGCGTAATAACTTCTCATCATGTCTTTTCCTTGCCTTTTCCTTGTACAATTTGGCATCCTCAAAAGGCTATATGTGAAATTCCTCCAATTCGTTGAGCTGGTGGAACGTTTTCTCTTCTGTTGCTTGTAGTGCAAAACTATGCTTCTTCAGTACGCAGTGCGCTTTATCTTCAGGCTCCATAGGTAATTGACATGCTTTAAGTTTGTCAGTAGAAATTGGTCTTTCATCAAAGTTCTGAACGGTACTATGTATCACATCAAGTCTGAAACATTCCTCCTTCTTTTCATCATATGGGAAATTCATGGCCTTGATAACATTGAATGTTACATCTTGGTCTTGTACCCTCATGGTTAGTTCTTATTTTTGTACATCAATAATGGTTTGACCTGTAGCCAAGAATGGTCTCCCGAGGATGATTGGCACGTCTGCGTCTTCCTCCATATCAAGGACAATAAAATATGCTGGGAAAATGAATTTGTCAACTTTGACCAGCACATCCTCAACTACGCCTCTTGGAAATATGAGCGTTCTATCAGCAAGTTGTTATGAGACTGAAGTCGGCATTTTTTCTCCAATCTGCAGTTTCCTGAAAATAGAAAAAGGCATCAAGTTAACACTAGCACCTAGATCACACAGAGTCTTATCGAAGTCATGTTCTCCTATGGTGCAAGGAATAGTGAAACTGCCAGGATCTTTCAATTTTGGAGGAAGTTTCCTCTGAATGATAGCACAGCATTCTTCTGATAATGCTACTGTCTCATAATCTCCCAGCCTCCGCTTTTGTGAAAGAATGTCTTTCATAAATTTGGCATAGTTGGGTATTTGTTCCAACGCTTCTGCAAATGGAATGTTAATATGCAACTTTTTAAACGCCTTCAAGAATCGAGCAAATTGCTTGTCCAGTTTGTTTTTCTGAAGACGTTGAGGAAAATGTGGTGGTGGAGTGATCTGTTCTTTTTCCTTTGCTTCTTTTTCCTCCATATGTTGCTTTGTTTCTTTTGGAACTTCCTCAGCAGTTGTTTTGGCTCCAACATCTTTGTTGATTTCAGTACCGCTTTTTTACATGATGGCATGACACTGCTCCTTCCCCATGTTCCTCGAATTTGGTTCAGTGTTGCTAGGAAGGTTACCTGGCGGTCTGTAACTCTGAGTATTGGCCAGTTGTCCAATTTGATTCTCCAGTGCTTTAATAGAAGCTGATTGACTTTGAATTAATGCTGATTGGGATTGAAACATAGCATCATATCTTGCTGCTTGAGAGTCGTGTTTTGCTTCTATCTTTTTCAAGTGGATCAACACTTCTGTTATTCCTGATTCATTTGCATGCTCCTGGCCTTTGTTCTGTTGTTGAAATCCGGGTGGTGGGTTGTTCATTTGCCCTGAATTGTTGCTCCATGCGAAATTGGGATGATTCCTCCACCCTGGGTTGTAGGTGTTGGAATATGGATTGTTCCCCTGTCTGTTGAAATTGTTGACATAATTCACTGTTTCTTTATGTTGGTTGAAAGATTCTGACTCAGATGCTCCTCCAAATGGTGAACTTGTGGATCCACCATTAACTTTCATGTTAAGAGTTTCCAGATTTTTCCAAATCACATCCGTCTTGGAAATCAGTGCTGTGTTGGCTCCAACTTCATAAATTCCTGCAATTCTTTGGATCATGCTCCTTTCTGTTGGCCACAAGGAGTTGTTGTTGGCTATTTCTTCAATTAAGTCCCATGTTTGATCTTCTCTTTTTGTCATTAAAGCTCCTCCAGCAGCAGCATCAATTGTGGTTCTCATTATTCCAGAAAGTCCATTGTAGAAGGTTTGGACTTGTAGCTACTTTGCGATCTCATGATGAGGACATTTCCGGAGTAAATCTTTGAATCTTTCCCAAGCTTCGCAAAGGGATTCTGAATCTTGCTGCATGAAGGATGTGATGTCATTCCTCAACTTTGCAGTTCTGGCTGGTGGAAAGTACTTTGCAAGGAATTTGGTGGCTAGAGTGTTCCAAGTTGTGATGGAACCTGCTAGTAACGAATGTAGCCAAGTTTTAGCTTTGTCTTTCAGGGAATATTGAAAAACCCATAGTCTCATTGCTTCTTTAGCTGCTCGGTTGTAATTGAAAGTACCGCAAACTTCCAGGAAGTTACTAATGTGGGAATTAGGATCTTCAGTTGCATTTCCCCCAAACTGTACTGACTGCTGAATCATCTGGATGCATGTTTTGATGTCACCCGCATTTGCTGGTAAGGGAGGAAGTATAATACAAGAAATTAGTCCGTCAACCACAGGAATGGTTCTGTCTCGAATGGGAATCGGTGGTGCAACGTTCAAAGGTTCAGGTTCCATGTCAACTAAAGTTTCTTGGCCTTCTCGCCTTTCCATTCTCAACTGTTTGATTGTCTTTCAATTTCCGGGTCAAGCGGTCGGAGTTCAAAGTTTCTGGTTCGTCTCTTGTAGTTTATGAGAACCTGAAACACAAGAAAACAACAAAAATAAGTAAAAAGAAATTAGATACAAATAACGTATCTAACCCCTAAACTAATAGTAAAAGATAAATAAGTCCCCGACAACGGCGCCAAAAACTTGACCGGTGCTTACACACGCGTATAACGCAAGTGCACATATCGTTCAAGTAGTATAAAACGTATCGATCCTGTTGGACAATTATGACCCATAACGTCACTATTTGTACAGATCATGGTGTTATTGTACAAATTAACTATGTGACAAAGGAGATTGCACTCTTATCATTTGTGATTAGATCACCTAGATGTATAAATGATAGGAGGTCCATATGATTAGCTCTTGTATTGAGAATGATATGAGACAGTATCAGTCCACGAAGGATAAATCATTAAATATCCCTAGTCATAGTATGATCGAGATTAGACATCGATAAATGCGTAAAAGACTAGTATTACACTTGTACGCGTTGTGAGGGCACAAACGGCATAGTTCTCATATATTTGGGTCTAGGATACTCATGCAAGTGTAATAGGAGGTTGTGTTTACCGATGGTACGGGAAACAGCTTCGCTCTGGATAGACCCTCTCGGAATTACATTGGTAGTATGACTATGTGTCTATGGAAGTCCGAAATCAGGGTAGGTGTATTTGGTCTTAACCTGAGACTTGCACCGCTAATACTTACAATAATCAATATACTTTGGTTTTGGTCGTCCAAGGCTTTAACTGGTTTCTGTGTATTCCTCTTCTGGGTATATCGAGAATCGTAGTGTGTTGGGTGTGATGTCAAGACGGAAGTATCACTCCAGTCATATGGAGATGATGGTCACGTAGGATACGGAACTGGTTCTCTTATATGCTGTAGCTATCGGGATATTATGACAAGGTCATGTATATCCGATTATATAGACTAGTTACTAGACATCCGACATGTGCTTCGTAAGGGGCAGACACATTTCCAGCCCCAGGCCTAGCACCTGATCATCCGATACTGGATCGACATACGCAATACTACGTATACTACGCCTGATATAGATCCTTATATTACTGTAAGGATATTTTTGGAGAATTGGGTAGGCATGGCACTTTGCTAGAAGCCAACCTTGTATTGTAAATCGGTACAAACGTAGTACTAGGTACTTACATGTTCAGATAGTCCGACGACCGAATTTACTGCCAATATATCCGGGGATCTCATGGGTCGCTTCCCGAAGATTCACCGATGACGTATGACTCGCACTTTTAATTAATCTGAGATTAATTAGATGAGAGAGAAAATTAATCTGGGATTAATTGCGGAGATATTTTATCTGGGATAAAATATCAATAAAAGAGAGATAATGATTAATTTGGAATTAATCGATAAATTAATATATTCGATATATTAAACGAAATTGGATTTCGACGCGGAATTAAAATTAGATTTTAATTCGAGTGAATGAATTAATTTAGAATTAATTCGTTAGCGACGTGAATAATGACTTCGCTAAGCTTAATCATTTAATTGCGTCAGAACGGAAAATTCGTTAATTTGGAATTACCGAACATGAGCCCGAGATTTTTTGCGAGCGCATTCGTATTTCAAATTCGATTGCGGCACGCAAGTCAAATCATGCGTCAAATCATTAGTCGCATCAAGCGTCAAGTCATTAGTCACTTTGAGTGATGTGACTACTTGTCACTTGATTGACATGAGTGATGTGAATAGTTGATGGAAGTGGTTGGAATTAATTGCCTTGACTTTTTGTATTTGATAAATCAATTATTTGATTTTTGGTAATGAAAAATTGTGTATTAGATACACAAAATCGAAGACAAAAAAATATCCATAATTCTCTCTCTTTGTTCACGTTTTTGGAGCCAAAAACTCCTCTCTCTCTCTCTCTCGGACATTTGGCCATTTTTCATTGGTTTCTCTGGGAAGAAACCGTGAGATGGGAAGCAAAAGTGTGATGATTTTGTGGCAAAATCATCAAGAGCTAGCACTCCGAGAGACATGCGAAGGTGATAGGGAAGTCCACTCATGAGCTTGGAATCATTTGACGAAGGTTGGAGCTTGTTCAAGGAGCACTAAAGACCGAATTCGGAGGAGCCACAACAGCTCACTGCCGAGGGGTCCAAAGGAGGCAGCAAAGTTTTTGTCTTCACTCGCGTCGCTCAACCGATCATTGTGAGTATTCCGCAACTCCGTGATGAATTCACATGTTTATTTCTTGATTTGTATTCGATCCTCAGGGCCGTAGAACTCCAACAATGGTATCAGTGAGTGATTGAAAAGCATGAAATATGACTTAGAGTTAAAATTTGGGTAAATTGAATTTGAGCATGATTTAATGAAATTGGATGAATTAGTGTGCTTAAATGTGTTTTAATTGATGATTGATTGGATCAATTTGATGAAAAATTGTTTGGAACATTTTTCCCCAAATTCTTTGGCTTGGCCGAATTGGACATGAACCCTAATTGTCTTGGATTTTTATTTTTGATTCATTGGATGTGTTGGAAATCAATTGGGAATGATGATTTAATGTTGATTTAAAATTCAATTGGATTGGATTTGCATTTGACATAAATTCCCTTGTGGCCGAGACTTAATAGGCATGAAATTGGGTTTGATTTTTTGATGAAATGTGTTGGACATGTTTTGTTGTTGATGAGCATGATTAATTAGACAAATTTGTGTTTTGGAAATATTGATTTGGGTAATTAATTGTGTAATGCACTTTGAGTAATTTAATTGAGAAATTTGGAATTTTGGAATTAAATTATTTGGGCCGATTTTGTGAAATTGGGCTTAAGTGTTGTAATTTGGCTTATTGGGCTTGGTTGTACTAAGTTGGGTTTAGGCTAAATTGGTTGGATCCAATTGGCCCAAAACCGCATCCATAAAGCCTAAATGCGACTAATGGACCTTTAAAGTTTAATTGGGCCTAATGGGCCTAAATTGATTTCTAGGCTTATGGGGTAATTCCCAGATTCGACTTTGGTTATTCGGTTTGACCCGAGTTGACCAAAAGTCCACGCCTTAAGAAATTAATTAAAAGCCCATTGGACTTTAATTAAATTAATATTGGATATTAATCGGGATTTGAGACCTGTAACTATTAAATTTGGAATTTAAGTCGTAAAGGTTTATTAATAAAGTGTAATATTTAATTTGGAATTAAATAACAAATTAATATTAAATACAAATTGAATTGGATTTAATTATGTAGTTTAATTTAATTCGAGAATTGGTACTTTGAGTACTTATTCGCAAAATCAAATCGTTGTTTGAACATTGGATGGTCACTAATTATCAGATTAATTAATTTGATTAGATTGATTGATAACATGCTTGTGTGAATACATGGTTGCGATGCATGAATAATGTATATCGGATGGATATTAGATGGGTGGGGCAATTTTAGAAATTGTTGTAATAAATTTGGAATTTATTAATTGGACCTGCGTGTCCAGCCTTATTACCTCCTTACTCTTTGTATTCTTTCTCACCTATTCCCCTAAATGTAAATTAGGTTTCTTTAGAAGTGTAGTGTAACGGGTAAAAGTAAATACTTGTGCTAGCGGGAGAGAGAGAAATGGAGAGATTTGATCTAGGATCAATGTGTTAAGTATCCATCTGCATATCATTATTATTTTATTATACGCGCTTTATTATGTATTTAGAATGCATGTTTAAGGGTGTATGAGGATGAGACCTTAACAAAGATAATAAATTGGTTGCCAATTTGCACTCGAAAAACCCTCACAAAATATTAAGCGTTTTTCCTTCCATTGAGTGATTCTTACTCAAGATCTAAGACTGGCATTGGCTTGTTGGCCAAAGTCAAGGCCTTTGTCTGTCGAGGATGTTTTTGAATCACGAAGGCTTTGTTCCATATTGGTGTCTTGTCCAAGTTGTGGTTTGTTGGCCAAAGTCAAGACCACTTCTTGTCCATCGACATTGATTACGAAGCTTTCCATGGTCAATGGGTCACGCTTAACTGGGATCACTAAGTTTGTTGTGCCAAAGCCAAGGCTTAGTTGATTCATAGGAAAAAGGTTAGGTTAATATATTGGATATATAGATATATGTTTCGGACTTGGATGTCCCCCTACTGGATCTAGGAATTGGATTGGATCCAATTGATCTTAGAGATCTACCTAGTTAATTATCATACAATTTGTTGGCCAAAGTCAAGATTGTGTGATATTTAACGGGATCCTAGCCCGCTAGTAAACACGGTTTCCCGAGTACTCGACAGAGGGTTAGAGGCTCACCGAAAAATAGTGGGAGGCAAGAATTGAATTTGCAATATTCGTTTAATTACTTGCCATACGCGCTCAAACAAATATCATTCGTCAAATCTATTAAATGTTAGTTGGACTAATATTTAAATTGTTGTTTTAATTAACAGTTGGACTGTATTCAAACTATTCATTTATATTTGATTATATAATTGGATTATAATAATCAATATCTTTGATTCAATTAATTATAGTTGATTAAATAGTTGTACTATAATAATAATTATAATAAATAGTACCTAAATCGTTGATTAAATAGTTGGACTATTAGAATCAAGATAAAATTGAAAGATTGACATTTAAAACATAATCCTAGGGAAAATGTATTTAAATGGTTTAATTTTCAAAATTGGGAAAAATTTCAGGATGGTCCTGGAAAATAATAAGTTACTTTATTGATAAAATAACATATTAAGCCTGAGCCCGGAGTTAAGCAAATAATAGAGCATAATCTTTGGAAGATTTATGTGATGATAACTTTAGTGCTTAATCCATTAAGTTTGTTGTAGTAGACTCCTTAATTCTTAATCAGAACTAAGGAATAGATCCTTAAAGTATGATAATGAAATTGAAGGATCTTCTTAGATCTATTTTAGATTTTAGAAGTACAATTGCAATAATAACTTGGAGAGTTAATGACTATTCTCAAGGAGACAAAGTCAAAGTTTGCAATAGGCAAGTAGCGCAAGGCACACCTTACTTCGATATTCTAGAAACCCGAGGCTTGGCCAAAGGCTTCTGGAATGTGGAAAATGGGCAAAGGCAAAATCATTATAATCTTCTAGGAAGATAAAGGACATATCCCAAAATGTCTGCTTAAATTGTGGCAAACAGGATCGCGGAAGCGTGACTGCCGTTTGGACAAAGCAGACATGAAGGAATTGAAGACGAGCAAGGCTTTGACTTCAAATATGTTTGTCAAGATTATGTTCACTACTAGTATTGAAATTGGATTTTAAATACTTAGTGTGGTACATAAATACATACTGATGTTCAGAATCTGCTATGAGCAGGCTACTGACTTCAGTTCAGATTAATCTGCGAATTGGAAACGAGACGAAAGTCGTTGTTTCAACCATAGATACCTAAGTTTAGGAACTACCTTCAGGTGTGTACTTAAATTTGGAAACTGTTATAATGTAACTAGTTTGTCTAGAAACATTATCTTATATCAGTGTATAATCCGTTGCGGATTACCTTTATATTCTAAAACACTAAAGTGTTTCATTATATAAAGATGATATTGAGATAAACACATTATATGTGAATAACAGAATTTATATTTTGAATATAAATAAATCTCAAACATATAACATGACAAACAAATAGCTCAAACTGATTTGATCAGAAGAAACTTAAATGTGGCATTGTTGTCTGGGACACAATTAAACAATACTCGTATATCCACACTTTCGAAGAGTGGGTACTAGGACTAATTTGATTCCATTCAAATAAAATCTACGAATCTAGTTTATTGGGCAAAGTGCCTAAAACACCTTTACTTGGTAAAAGTGCAAATGCCACCGATCTGTTAGCCCTAGTTCAAAGTGAAGCAAGTGGGCCCATGACTAGCTAGGCTAGAGGTGGATATGAATATTTCGTGACCTTACGGATGTGGCATCTCGTTATGGTTATGTGTTTCTTTTGAAACACAAATCAGAAACTTTTATAGTTTCGACACGAAATAGACATACAAATCGGCTAAAGTATTAAATCATAACGGTTAGACCATGATGAAAATACTTAAGCAATAAGTTTCTAATATACTTGAAAGAGTATAATATATTTCAAATGAGGACTCCTCTCGGAACACGTCAATTTGACGGTGTTTCCGAACTGAGTAACCGAATTTTGTTGGACATGATAAGGTTAATCATGAGTCGCTCTGAGCTACCATTTCCTTCAACGGATAAGAATAAACAGTGCAAGAACTTATTTTGAATAAGGTTCCATAATAATCTGTTTGACGGACTTCATATTAGATATGAACAGGAAAGAAACTGGGTTTTCTCATTCCTGAATATTTGGGAATGCTGGGCATATGTTTGGATGATACCAAACTAGAACCCAAATTGGATAAGTGCCAATTGTAGGTAATCCTAAGGATACCAAAGTATAGTACTTATACAACTCACAAGGGAACAATTTAATTGTTGCTCACCATGCGGTTTTCCTAAGAGGAATACCTATATGCAGTGGTAAGTGGGAGGATAGTAAAACTCGATGAAAATCAGAGTAATACTATTCCAGACACCGATTCCTTAATGGAACACAAATAGTTCATCAATGATGATATTATACCGTTAATCTTCGAATACACAAGAATCGCGCATGTCGGAGAGAGTCTAGAAAACAACATTGGGTATGGGTTTCTGATCTCACCTCATAAAGATGTCTATCTTATTGAGGTACACCAACTGACTACCAATTATGACAAAGTGTCATGACATCCGAAATGGATTCCATGTATATCAACCAAGTTTGGATACTACTTGATGTACCGCAAGGCATTGTGTCTATTGGTACTATTTAAGTCTTCAAGGAAGACGTACATGGATGGCAACAGTATCAGTCCACGAAGGATAAATCATTAAATATCCCTAGTCAGAGTATTATCGAGATTGGACATCGATAAATACGTAAAAGACTAGTATTACACTTGTGCGCGTTGTGAGGGCACAAACGGCATAGTTCTCATATATTTGGGTACAGGATACTCATGCAAATGTAATAGGAGGTTGTGTTTACCGATGGTACGAGAAACAGCTTCGCTCTGGATAGACCCCCTCGGAATTCCATTGGTAATATGACTATGTGTCTATGGAAGTCCGAAATCAAGGTAGGTGTATTTGGTCTTAACCTGAGACTTGCACCGCTAATACTTACGACAATCAATATACTTTGGTTTTGGTCGTCAAGGGCTTTAACCGGTTTCTGTGTACGCCCCTTCTGGGTATATCGAGAATCGTAGTATGTTGGGTGTGATGTCAAGACGGAAGTATCACTCCAGTCATATGGAGATGATGGTCACGTAGGATACGGAACTGGTTCTCTTATATGCTACAGCTATCGGGATATTATGACAAGGTCATGTATATCCAATTATAGAGACTAGTCACCAGACATCCGACATGTGCTTCGTACGGGGCAGACAATATTCTAGCCCCAGGCCTAGCACGTGATCATCTGATACTGGATCGAAATACGTAATACTACGTATACTACGCCTGATATAGATCCTTATATTCATGTAAGGATATTCTGGAGAAATGGGTAGGCATGGCGCTTTGCTAGAAGCCAACCTTGTCTTGTAAATCGGTACAAACGTAGTACTAGGTACTTACATGTTCGGATATTCCAACGACCGAATTTACTGCCAACATATCCGGGGATCTCATGGGTCCCTTCCCGAAGATTCACCGATGACGTATGACTCACACTTTTAATTAATCTGGGATTAATTAGATAAGAGAGAAAATTAATCTGGGATTAATTGCGGAGATATTTTATCTGAGATAAAATATCAATAAAAAAGAGATAATGATTAATTTGGAATTAATCGATAAATTAATATATTCGATATATTAAACGAAATTGGATTTCGACGCGGAATTAAAATTAGATTTTAATTCGAGTGAATGAATTAATTTTGAATTAATTCGTTAGCGACGTTAATAGTGACTTCGCTAGGCGTAATCGTTTAATTGCGTCGCAACGGAAAATTTGTTAATTTGGAATTAGCAAACCCGAGCCCAGGATTGTTTGCGAGCGCATTCACATTTGGAATTCGAGTGCGGCACGCAAGTCAAATCAAGCGTCAAATCATTAGTCGCATCAAGCGTCAAGTCATTAGTCATTTTGAGCGATGTGACAACTTGTCACTTGATTGACATGAGTGATGTGAATAGTTGATAGAAGTGGTTGGAATTAATTTCCTTGACTTTTTGTATTTGATAAATCAATTATTTGATTTTTGGTAATGAAAAATTGTGTATTAGATACACAAAATCGAAGAAAAAAAATATCCATCATTCTCTCTCTTTGTTCACGTTTTTGGAGCCAAAAACTCCTCTCTCTCTCTCTAGGCCATTTGGCCATTTTCTTCACTGGTTTTTCTGGACAGAAACCGTGAGATGGGAAGCAAAAGTGTGATGATTTTGTGGTAAAATCATCAAGAGCTAGCACTCCGAGAGACATGCGAAGGTGATAGGGAAGTCCACCCATGAGCTTGGAATCATTTGATGAAGCTTGGAGCTTGTTCAAGGAGCACCAAAGACCGAATTTGGAGGAGCCACAGCAGCTCACTACCGAGGGGTCCAAAGGAGGCAGAAAAGTTTTTGTCTTCACTCGCGTCGCTCAACCGATCATTGTGAGTATTTCGCAACTCCGTGATGTATTCGCATGTTTATTTCTTGCTTTGTATTCGATCCTCAGGGCCGTAGAACTCCAACAGATCCCACGAGGTCTTAATACCTAAGCTATTAATTTTATGAGGTCAAATAATTACTAGTATCTAACAGGTTGTTTGATGGATTTGAAAAGGTGACGATTATAAATTTAAAAAAAAACAAGTAAATAAAATTGTTCGAAATTAGGTTTAAGAAAATTCAATATAAAAACTATCTAGGGTTGTGAATCTTTCCAATATTATTTAAAGATGAAGTGGTTATCTTATAGTTGGGTAAAATATTGATTTATTAACCTGGAACACTAAATTACGTAAAAGCCTATTCTGATGGTCAACTACAAATATCCAGTATAACCCAATTGAACCATATGTCTAAGTCAACCAAATTACCTGAATTCATTAAGATTAAGTTCCAATTAATGCTACCCCCGCCCGACAGGTATATTCTTATCCTGTAAGGAAATTTATTAAAGGGTTATCTATCCTCAATGAAGATCGTGGGCTATTGAGTCTAAGGTCTTAAACTTAAAATCCCTATGTCTAGTTCATTTTAAGTTTACCAGTTCAATTTTATTAATGGCCAGTTAATGAAAAAACATTAAGATTAAGACACAATAAATAAATCTTTATATTACCCAAACTATAATTTAACCCATTATAAACCGGTGATATTGGAATTCATCACAACCCCAGATATCTAACATAGTTATGACACATAACTAGGGCAAATAAAAACTTAAAAGTAAAAGACATAAAGTAAAAATGCTGAAAAATAATTGCAGTAAAGTAAAAGCTGAAAAGTAAATTACAATAAAATAAAATGCTAAGGTAAAAAGAATTATTTTTACTACTACTAAATTAGATATCTCCAATAATATAATATATAAACTTGTGATAACATTACCAACCAGCCATATAGGCGGTAACCTGATTAAGTCAAATTAAGTCCAACCAGCCATTAAGGCGGTAAAAAGATTTGTCCATGAACCTGCCATATAGGCGGTAAGAAAGTTTAATTACCAACCGACCAATCTGGCGGTATCCTTGATTAGTCAGGTTTAAACCAGATTAAAATGAATTACCAACCAACCAATATAGCGGTATCATTTTTAAGTCAAATTTTAAATAGTGAATATATTATATTTAACGGAGATTAATCTAAATAGCAATAGTAAAAGAATTACCTTTCACCCTAGCAGGGGGAAGTTACCTCCTCATGGTAAATAGTAAAAACTTAAAAGTAAAGAAAGTAAAACATTATTATTACAAAAGTAATTAAAATTAATTACAAAACTAAAATTAAAAGAAACTACATAGAAAACTCCTTATTTATATTAGAGAATTCAGAGAGAATGGTACATCTGAAATCAGAAAACTGAGCTCTATTTATAGGCGTCAGTAAGGGTCGCACGTCGCGACGCCCAGCTCGCATCGCGACGCGCGTTTTGTCGACGTGGCACGCTCTGCTTCGTCGGCTTCAGATTCCGGATAAGGTGATAATGTGACACGTGGCAATGTGGTTGAAGCTCAATTATTGTGACACTTGGTGGCTCGTGATTGGCTGATTCAGATTCTTATCTGCCACGTGTCAGATGAGGATAAGTTAATCAATAATTGATGCTGACGTGGCACTGACGTGGCAACATGTGGCAATTTGACTGTCGGCACCATAGAATTGTGACACGTGGCACACTGTGATTGGTTGATGATGCCGTGGAAGCCATGTGGCACTTTGATTGGTCAACAGGTGATGTGGATGATGACGTGGCAATGACGTGGAGTGACATGTGGTGACACGTGGCAATGGCGATTGTCGGCACCGTAGGATGATGACACGTGGCACGGCACACGTTAGCTGATCGGCTGTGATGGTGACACGTGGCATGGCACACGTTAGCAAACTCAAATTTTCTTAGATTCTGATTATGGACCCGGCGCACGTTAGCACTGTTCGGCGCATGTTAGGCATCGCGACGCGGAAAATTACCAAAATTCGTTTTTTTCCAATTTTCACTGTTTTGCTCCAAATCTTCTCCAGAATGTCCTGAAACTTTATTTATCTACAAAATAACACAAAACGCATCAAAATATTCACAAGACTCAAGAAACTATACAAAATATTAAGTTAAATGAGTGGGAAATAGTGCTAGATTTACCACTCATCAGTATTTCCCCATGCCCCGAAAAACATAAAACATATTCTGAAAAAAATTTCTTTCTCAAATCTAACTTAAATCATAAGCATTTAGGCAGTAACTATACTAAAAATGATCTATCGCCCTACGGCATAAAAGTAAATATGTTGCAAAATAACAACATAAAAATAAATTGAAAAAAGTAGTGTCCACTCATTGTTTTTTGGAATTTAGATGATATTGAGTCTCCTTATCGAAGAAGATCGTAGTTACAGTTGATAATCTATGATCGAAAACTTAGCTAAATCATAAGCATTTAGTATATATGATAAAAAATGAATATCAGAACTTAGCTAAATTGAATGATGCATCAATATATATTAACTATAAGGCTTATCGTGCTTATATCTCGATGTAAGGTATGAATACGAATTGATACGAGACCCTAAGGGTGGTCTTTAACACGTTAGGATGGAATTGGGGTGGTTTAAAACTGATTCTGGGAAATTATGTGCCACATGTCGCAACTCAATGCAACGCACGGTGTCCAGAAACGTGCACCCATTTTTATCTTACGTGTCGCGACACACGGCTCTTTTGCGTCGCGACGCGATGCAGATTTCTAGGATTCTGCTTTGCTCTTCAATGCTCATCCATCTCCCAAAATCACTGCAATCACTTTCATAACAATCTTATTGCACAACCTAACTTATTGAACTTTAAATTCATCAATTCTATATCAAATTATCAACCTTAAACAATGATTTAACCACATCCCAAAGCCAAAATTCCACAATCCTCATATCATCATTTTACCATCTTTTTATAGGTACTCTACTAAACTTCTTTTATATCAACACACCAAAATCATAATCCATCAACAACATTCCCTAAAACTTCAACAAACATACACAACACAATCCATACCTCACTCAATGACAGTTTATATTTATTCAAGAACTTCACTTAGTTTACACCCTAACATTTTACAAGTTGGAGGGTTTCCCCAATCATCATTTTCTTAATACAAATTCCATACAATCATCATCACATCCAAGTTCACAACATACCACAAGTTTCAATCAACAAAGCTTAATATAATACAATTTGGGTCGAGAATTTCTTACCTATTTTCCTTTGATTTCAATCAATTCTCCATGCCTTTAATGGTTGCCAAGTCCCTTTTATCATTTGTTTCTCTTTTTCCCTCTTCTCTCTCTTTCTTATTCTTCTTTTTCTTTTCCTCTTCTTCTCTTCTCATGCTCATGT
Source organism: Zanthoxylum bungeanum (assembly GCA_019454045.1). Classification (NCBI taxonomy): domain Eukaryota; kingdom Viridiplantae; phylum Streptophyta; class Magnoliopsida; order Sapindales; family Rutaceae; genus Zanthoxylum; species Zanthoxylum bungeanum. The sequence goes on along the minus strand of SKCR01026647.1, from coordinate 91,818 downwards.
TTTTCCTCTCTTTTTCTACACAATTTTCCCTCTTTTTGTAATGAAGGAATAGTGTCCTATATATATAGAGGGGGGGGGGGCTGATTTTTTTGTGATAGATTTGAGTGGTTAAGATTAAGCCACCTCATTTTTTTAGACAAATCCAGAATTTACTGTATCAGTCACTGAATTTACGATTTTTGACTTATTTCAGGTTCGAATTTGGAAACATACTCAACGTGAAAGTTGTAGTTCTCGGTTTAGCTTTCCGTTATATAAAATTCATCAAAATCGGAGTTCTTACGGAAACATTACGGCCGAAATACTACGGACTGTCTAGAGTGAAATATCGTACCGTGTCGTATTGGAATCTTGAAGATATATTGATTATCCCCAAAATTATTTCATGAGCGTATATGTGTCCCACATAACCATATCTTGTAATATTTTTCTCAAAATAAACAAGTAGTCGAGATCACTAGTCGACGAGATCCCCGGTCGTTACATTTGATTTTAAATTTTAAGGGTAAAAATTGGCCAGCCTAGTTTACCAATTTTATCGATTTTTCAACCCTTCGGTCAACTAGATCGGACTCATGGCAGGTTCCTGATTCAACCATCCTGTCTGGTTTTAAAAACTGATTCCAATTATCAGAAATGTAATTTTTGAGTCCGAGTAATGGAAGGCAAAACTCGAGTCTAGTTCTTACAAACTTCGAGGCCTTATTCTCACAGCTTTCAGACATGTTTCTATCACACTGAAAGACTTTGTTCTATCTCCTTTTAAGTTTAGTCAATGTTGATCCATCAAGTGAAAGCTAGTCTATATAAAAGTGATAGGAGCATTCAAATAATATTTTTCTTTGTAATGAATATATATATATATATATATATATACACGGTCAGACTGCAATCTACACCCTACAGTCCATATAAAGTCCACATTCAGTTAAAAGATGGAAGCTTTTTTTACCTTTATTTGTCCTTACAGTCCACATAAAGTCCACATAAACCTTACATGAGCCTAACCCGGTGTGTGTGTGTATACATACGGTCAGGCTCCAGTCCACACCTTATAGTCTACATAAAGTCCACATTCGATTAAAAGACAGAAGATTTTTTTTATCTTTACCTACCCTTACAGTCCACATGAACCTTACATAAACCTCACGTGTATATATGTGTGTGTATAACTTACTTAGATCTTCTTTAAACTTCTTTAAGAAAATCCAATGATAAGTATACAACTAGAAACAATCACTAGGCATAAAAAATTTAAAATAAATATATAATGAGAAATGTAGATTTTTATACTTCGAGTGTGTTTTTTAATGTTAATTTATCATTGTTGATGAATATTTAAGCAATCAAAATTAATAAAGGTTGAACACTGTTTTTCGTTCGAAGAACAATATGGGAAATTAACCCCTCGAATAAATCTCTATCAGTAGTGATTTTGTTTGCTAAGTAGGGATCCAAAAGTAAATTTAGCAATTTGACAAGAAAAATATAGAGACAAAGATTTACGTGGTTCATTAGAGAGTAGTTTCAATCTATGTCCACGGAAGAAAGGGGGTGTATTTTATTTCTTACTTGGGGTCAAGGCTGACCCGAGCTACAAGTGGAGGGGAGAATACAAAAATAAGCACATCGGGTCTTACAACTGTTGGAGTTGGTGCTTAGAGCGCCAATCCGAATAATGTGTTGTACATCATATTTTATTATTTATTAATAAAATAACTAAATTTTCATTTCAACCTTATTAACGGTAAGGTCATTATGCATATTAGATTGATATATAAATATGTTGATAATGACATCGACCTTAGAATAGTCATGTAGTAATACTGGACACTGGGTGGTCCGACATTGAGTATTCTTAAAGTAAATATTCGTAGTCGTTGGTTTTGGAATACGATCGAATTCCTATAAACTATAAACTATAAACTAGCACAAGTCATATATTGGAATTGGAGTTCCAATGGTTTAACTCGATGTACCATGAGCTTTGGAAGCTCGTATGTGGGTATTCATAGGAGTGAATACTGAATGACTCACATGTGATTCCTAATTGTTGGAAGTACACACCACCATCAATAGGAATCTACTCGAGTCGAGTAGCATATGTGATCCTTTGACTGTAGGATAACATTGATTTTGTGTGTGATCATCCACACTTTGATGTCATATATGTTAGAGACTTTTCATGGTCTGACCGCTAGATGTTCATTGGGTGTGGACTGATGCACTCGTTAATCAAGTGCGTATCATGATAGGATCTGTCGGTCCGTATGTGTACCATAAGGGGTTTAGGTATCCATGTGAGTAAGTCACGATTCTTAAGACATTGGCAAAAGTCAATAATATTGGGTGGATCGCATATATCAATAATGGAGTTCTAATTAGTTGTAAAGAATCATGGGCATTTCGACATGAGATGTGCGTCTTGGAAACTTGACGGTGTAATATATATTTCCTAAGCACAATTTGGATAGCCTATGATGGAGGGATTGTTAACCATATGTGATGACCTCGACTTGTATAGTTCAGAAAAGTCATTCTTGTTCTTCGTGAATTCGGAGATGGCTGAATTACGTACATATAAGCTAGGCTTATATGACGAACGTGTCTAAACTTAGAGAGTCCCATAATTGAAGTGTAATCATTGAGCACTTGGGTAGCCGATAATTTTTTATAATAAATAATATTTGATATTATAATTATCAAATAAAATAATTAAGTGGTATTGGTGTTGGACAATTATGACCCATATCATCACTATTTGTACAGAACATGGTGTTGTTGTATAAATTAACTACATGACAAAGGAAATTGCTCTTTTATCATTTGTAATTGGATTACCTGGATATATAAATGATAAAAGTCCATATGATTAGTACCAGATTAATAAGATATAAGACATTATTAATCCACGTAAGGTTTAATCATTAAATGTCCTTAGTCATAGTATTATCGAGACTGGACATCGATAATGCGGAATAAGCTAGTATTACACTTGTGCGTGTTCTGGAAGCGTAACGACATAGTTCTCATATATTTGGGTATTGGATACTCATGCAAGTGTAATAGGAGGTTCTGTTTACCGATGGTACGGAAACAGCTTCGCTCTAGATATACCCCTCGGAATCCCATTGGTAGTATGACTATGTGTCTATGGGAATCTGAATCAGGGTAGGTGTATTTGGTCTTAACCTGAGACTTCCATCGCTAATACTTGCGACAATCAGTATACTTTGGTTTTGGTCGTCCAGGGCTTTAACAGATTCTGTGTACGCCTCTTTTGGGTATACTGAGAATCGTAGTGTATTGGGTGTGATGTCAAGATGGAAGTATCACATCAGTCATATGGAGATGATGATCACGCAGGATACATAACTGGTACTCTTATATGCTGCAGCTATCGGGATAATATGACAAGGTCATGGTTATCCGATTATAGAGACTAGTTACCAGAGATCCGACATATGCTTCGTACGGAGCAGACACAATTCCAGCCCCAGGCCCAACATGTGACATTCCGATACTGGATCGTAATACACAATACTACGTATACTACGCCTGACAAAGATTACATATTTCTTTAAAGAATATTTCTGGAGAATTGGGTAGGCACGGTGCTTTGCTAGAAGCCAATCATGTCTTATAAATTGGTAAGAACATGGTACCGGGTACGCACATATTCAGATAGTCCGATGATCGTATTTATTGCCAACATATCCAGGGATCTCTTGGGTCGCTTCTCGAAGATTCACCATTGAGATTTGACTTGAACAGAAAATTAATCTGGGATTAATTATGAGAGAGAAAATTAATCTGTGATTAATTATGACAATGAATTAATCTGGGATTAATTGCGACGTGAATTTATGTGGGATTAAATTCGTCGAGAAGAGAGAACGCAATTAATTTAGAATTAATCGGTAAAGTAAATTTAATAGTGAAATTAGATTTTACGATTTAATTTATTTAATTTGGGCTAAAATAATATATTAGATATATTAATTGAAATTGGATTTCAATGCGGAATTAAAATTGGATTTTAATTCGTGCGAACAAATTAGTTTGGAATTAATTCGTAAGCGACTTTCGTAATAATTTTGCAAGGCATTATTATTTAATTAAATTGGATTTAATTACGTCGTGACGGAAAATTCGTTTAATCGGATTAAGTTTGTTGAGTAAACCTATTTGAATTTTGAATTTAAAGTGGGGCCCACCAACTTACATCATAAGTCATTTTTTGGTGATAGATATGATTGATGGGTTTTGTTGGAAACTTCTCCAACACCATTTGTATTTCTTTTAGAAAAGGATATACACCTTTTATTTTTTTTGTTTTTGCTAATTGTATTAGAAAGCAAATACAAAAATCAAAAACTCTCTCTTCTCTCCCTAGCCATGACCAAACCTTGCTTCTCTTGGAGGAGAAACTTTTCTTTCAAATTTTGTTCAAGCTAGCACTTAAAGGAGTGAATCAAAGTGATAGGGAAACTCACCCAAGTGTTGGAAACACTCAAAGAAAGCTCTGAAGCTTCCATTACATCCAACAAATGAGGAATTGTTTGAAATCCTAAATATGATCAGTGTGAGTATTCCGCAACTCCCCTTGAATAATTCACACAAAAATCACTCTTAGACGATATTGGCATGTTCTAGGAACACTTACAATGGTATCAGAGCGATCTAAGTTTGATTTGGAATTCTAGGGTTCATGACTTTAAATTTGGGAATTTATGCTTGGAGTATGTAGTTTTTAAATTGATGGTTTGGTTGAGCATGTATGATGTTCAATTAGATTTGTACATTGTTGGAATTGTGAAAAATTGATAGGATTAATTTTCCCCAAAATATAAGCTTGGCCGAATATGACCTTAGATGACTCAAGGTAGAATTTTGGAAATTTAACAATTGGATGTGTTAAATGGCATGATAGAAATATTGAATGTTGATTTAATTAGATTGAAATCAAATTGAATGATTATTGTATGCCTTTGCCGTGAGCCTTGATGCATGGTATAAGATTGTTTTGCTTCAATTTGTGTTGGACATGAATTGGAAATGTAGAGCATGATTACTTGAATTAATTAGTGTTTTGGAAGCATTAGATAAATTAATTAATTATGGTAATTACATTTGAATTGAATTAATTTGTAATTTGGAATAATGAATTAATTTAATTGTTGTATTTGGGCTTAATGGGCTTGGTTGGGCTAAGTTTGGTTTAGGATAATTGGTTTGATCCAATTGGGCCTAAAACCAATTCTATAAAGTCCAAATATGATAATTGGGCCTTTAATATTTTAATTGGGCCTAATGGGCCTAAATTGATTTATGGCATAGGGTGATTCCTAATTGGGCCTTGGCATCTTGAGTTTGACCCATAATTGCCAAAGCCCATGCCTAATAAATTAATTGAAAGCCCATTGGACTTTAATTGAATAGTATTGGATACTAATTGGGCCTTTGAGACCCGTTAAGATTGGATTTGGAATCCAAGTCTAAAAGGCAATATTGAAAGTGTAATTATTTAATTTGGAATTAAATATGAATTAGTATTGAATATAATTTAAATTGGATTTAAAATTATAGTTCGATATAATTCAAGAATACGTACTTTGAGTATTTATTCTTAAACGAGTTGGACTCGCGCAAATCAAATCATTTTTTGAACATTGGATGGTCACTAATTAAAGATTAATTAATTGTATTAGACTGGTTGATAACATGGTTTGTGTGAATACTTGGATGTATGTATGAATAATGTATATCGGATGGATATTTGAAGGGTGAGGGCAATTTTGGAAATAGTTGTAATAAATTTAGAATTTATTAAATTGGACCTGCGTGTCCAACCTATTACCTCTTTTCTCATTGTAATTCTCTTCTCACCAATTCCCCTCAATGTAAATGAGGTTTCTTTAGAAGTATTATGTAGTTGGGTAGAGTATGAATAGTGCTAGCGGGAGAGAGGAAAGAGAGAGATTTGTTCTAGGAACAATTTGTTGTATATCCATCCGCATATCATTATCAAATTTTATCGCGCTTTATTATGCTTTTAGAATGCATGCTTAAGGGTGTATGATGAGACCTAATTAAAGATAATAAATTGGTTGCCAAATCGTGACAAAAACCCTCATTTTATATTAAGCGTTTTTCCTTCCATTGAGTGATTCTCTCTCAAGATCCAAGATTGGCATTGGTTTGTTGGCCAAAGTCAAGACCTTTGTCCATCGCGGATGTGTTTGAATCATGAAGGCTTTGTTCCATATCGTACGTCTTGGGCAAGTTGTGATTTGTTGGCCAAAGTCAAGGTCACTTCTTATTCATCGACCTCGATTACGAAGCTTTCCCACTGTCAATGGGTCACGCTTAACTGGTTTCATTAAGCTAGTTGAGCTAAAGCCAAGGCTTAGTTGATTCAGAGGAAAAAGGTTATGGAATATATCGGATATATTGGCATATATTGGATATATGTTTCGGACTTGGAGGTCCACCTACTGGATCTAGGAATTGGATGAGATCCAATTGATCTTAGAGATCTACTTAGTTAAGTTTCATACAACTTGTTGGCCAAAGTTAAGGTTGTGTGTTATTTAACGGGATTTTAGCCCAATAGGAAACTAGGTTTCCCGAGTACTCCACAGAGGGTTAAAGGCTCGCCGAAAAATAGTGGCAGGCAAGTATTAAATTTACAATTTCGTTTAGACACTTGCCAATACGCGCTCATTTCAATTTTCGTCATTAATTATTAATATATATTGTTGGACTAATATTCAATTGTTGTTTTAATTGAACAATTGAATTGTATTCAAACTATTTCATTTATAGTTGATTATATAATTGGATTATAGTAATCAATATATCTGAATTTAACCAATCAAATTGTAGTTAATTATATAGTTAGACTATAGTAATCATTACATTAGAATGTACCCAAATCATTGATTGGATAGCTGGACTATTGGAATCAAGATAACTGAAAGATTAGCGTTTAAAACATAATCCTGGGTGAAAATGTCTTTAAGCGGCTTCAATTTACAAATTACGAATAGAACCTCAGGACAGTCCTGGGAGCCGAGAAGTTACCTTATTTGATAAGAGTGACATCTCGGGCCTGAGCCCGGAGTTAAGCAAATAGTGGAGCATGAGCTTTGGAAGACTCATGGTGATGACTTTAGTGCTCAATCTGTTATGCTTGCCGTAAAGACTACTTAATTTCTTTGTCAGAACTAAGGATTAGATCCTTATAGTATGATATTGAAATTGAAGGATCTTCATAGATCTATACATAGATCTTAGAAGTACTGATTGCAAAAGATAACTCTTGGAGAGTTAATGGCTATGCTCAATGAGACAGAGCCAGAGCTTGCAAAAGGGCAATAAGCGCAAGGCGCACCTTACTTCAACATCCCAGAAGGTCAAGCCGAAGGCTTCTAGAGATGTGAAAAGAGGCAAAGGAAAAATCGTCACAGTCTTCTAGGAAGACAAATGACATATACCAAGATGTCTGCCTAAACTGTGGCAAACGGGGTCACTGGAAGCGTGACTACCGTATGGACAAAGGCAGATATGAAGGAAGTGAAGACGGACAAGACTCCGGCTTCAGGTATGTTTGTTATAAACATATCCATTGCTTTTTAAAAATTAGATTTTAGATACTGGATGTGGTACATAAATATATGTAATGATGTGCGGGATCTACTGATTAGCAGGAGACTGACTTCAGATGAGATCGACCTATGAGTTGGAAACGGGACGAGAGTCGCTGTTTTTGCCGTAGAAACCTAAGTTTTGGAACTGCCTTTTGGACATGTATTTAAATTAAGAGACTGTTATAATGTATCTAGTTTGAATAGGAACATTATCTCTGTATCTAGTTTAACCCGTTGCAGGTATACCTTTATATTCTAGAACACTAAGTGTTTTGTTTATAAAAATGATATTGAGATAAGCACATTAGATGTGAATAACAGTATTTATATTTAGAATATAAATGAATCTCAAACATATAATATGACAAACAAAAGCTCAAACTTTATGAATCTGTTGAGAGTTAAAAGTGGCATTGTTGTCTGGGACACATTAACAAGATTCGTATATCCACACTTTGGGAGAGTGGATACTATGATAGATTTGATTCTAATTCAAATGATGACTATGAATCTAGTTTATTATGCAAAGTGCCTAGAACACCTTTTACTAGGTAAAAGTGCAAGTGCCACTGATCTGTTAGCCCTCGGTCATAGTGACGTAAGTGGGCCCATGTCTAACTAGACTAGAGATGAATATGAATACTTTGTATCCTTTACGGATGTGGCATCACGTTACGGTTATGTGTATCTTATGAAACACAAGTCAGAAACTTTTAGAGTTTCGAAACGAAGTATAAAAATAGACCGACTAAGTATTAAAATATTACGGTCAGACCGTGATGGATAGTACTTAAACATATAAGTTTCTCGATTACTTGAAAGAGTATGGTATTCTTTCACAGTGGAATCCTCACTGGACACCTCAATTTGACGGTATGTTCGAACAGAGAAACCGAACTTTGATGGACATTGTAAGGTTAATGATGAGTCGCTCTGAGCTACCAATTTTTTTTTCTGAGGATACTCATTGAATAGTGCAATACTTATTTTGAATAAGGTTCCATGAAAATCTGTTAGACATACTTCATATTAGATATGAACAGGAAAGAAACCGGGTTTCTCATTCCTGAAGATTTGAGGATGTTGGGCATATAATTGAATGTTTGGATGATACCAAACTAGAACCCAAATCGGATAAGTGAATATTTTTAGGTTGTCCTAGGGAAACCAAAGTATAGTACTTATACAACTCACAGGAGAACAATGTAATTGTTGTTCTCCATGCGTTTTTCCTAAGAGGAATACCAAAATGCAGTGGTAAGTGGGAGGAAAGTAGAACTTGATGAAAATCGGAGTAATACTGTTCTAGGCACCGAGTCCTCACAGAACACAAACAGTTCATCAGGGATGAAACTGTACCAGGTCGGAGATAGTCAGAAAAATAACCTGGGAGGTATGGGTTTCTAATCTCACCTCATGTAAATATTAATCTTATTGAGGAAGATGAATCAGCTACGTATGAGGAAGTGATACAAGTTATCGACTCCTTTTATGGAAAAGTTCCATGAAGTCCGAAATGGATTCCATGTATACCAACTAAGTTTGGACACTGGTTGATGTACCAGAAGACATTGTAACTATTGGTACTAAATGTGTCCTATAAGTTGATGATGTATTGCTTTTTAGCAATAACATTCCCATAATATAATCGGTGAAAGCTTGGCTTTCATTAAAATTCTCCATGGTATACCTGGGAGAAGCAGGCTTTATTCTAGGAATAAAGATCTACTGGGATAGATCTAGAAAGCTGATGACAACCCTCCCAGAAATCATACGTTTTTGAAATGTATATGACCTAATGTCTCATATGCTTTGAGCATATGTAGACGCTATAAGACCAATCCAGGTGATGGTCACTGGATTGATCTAAAGAACATCCTTGAGTGTCTTGGACGAACTAAGGATGCTTTCAGAAAATATAGGGAAATGAGAACTTGAGGTGACTAGGTTCACCGCTGTAAGTTTCCAAACCGAAAAATTTGACTTTAAGTCGCAATAAGGATACATATTTAGTTTGAATAACGGAATAGTGAGCTAGAAATCTTCCAAGTAAGATATTGTTGCCGAATAAATAACAAAAGCGGAACATTGCTGCAGCTGAGGTAGCAAAAGAAGCATTTTGGATCTATATAATCCTAATTAGATTAGGTATAGTTCTGTTAGCAGCTGAGCTAGGCTACAACATAGGCTAAAGAATTACAGTCTCATCAACGATCCAAGTATATACTTCGACTATTTCATCTGATTCGTCAGATCATACATCGTTGCGATGTGATGATCGAATAAAACGCATCAGATGATAACATTGCAAATCTAATGACGAAAGCTTTTTCTCAGCAGAAGTTTGAGCGACCCGTACATAGTTCAAGTGTAGGACACTTGAGTGATTGGCTATAGGCCAAGTGGGAGATTGTTGCACAATTATGACCCATAGCATTATTATTTGTATATAACATGGTGTTGTTGTACAAATTAACTATGTGATAAAGTAAATTGCTCTTTTATCATTTGTAATTGGATTACGTGGATATATAAATGATAAAAGTCTATATGATTAGTGCCGGATTAATAAGATATGAGACAGTATTAATCCATGTAAGGTTTAATCATTAAATGTCCATAGTCGTAGTATTATCGAGACTGGACATCGATAATGCGGAATAGGCTAGTATTACACTTGTGAGTATTATGGAAGCGCAATGACATAGTTCTCATATATTTGGGTATTGGATACTCATGCAAGTGTAATAGGAGGTTCTGTTTACCGATGGTACGGAAACAGCTTCACTCTGAATAGACCCTTCGGAATCCCGTTGGTAGTATGACTATGTGTCTATGGGAATCTGAATCAGGGTAGGTGTATTTGGTATTGTTGGAGATATACGGTCCCAAGGAACGAATAATAAGCATAAAAACACATGTGAATACAATCAACGAAGTTGCGGAATACTTACATCAAGCGGTTGAGCGATGCCGTAGACAACAAAAATCTTCAAGCTCCCTCCTAGAGTGGCTCGCCAGTGAGGTGCTGGTGGTCTCGACAGTCCACAGATTTCGGGCTCCTCCATTCGGTCCAAGCTCCAAGCTTATGGGTGGTGGTGATTCCAAGCTCATGAAGTGAGTTCCCTATCACCTTAGGATGGCTCCTATGTGTGCTAGTACTCAAGAAATTTGCCACAAATTTCCCTTGCTTCCCTTTGTGTTTCACGGTCAAACCAGTAAAAGAAAAGAAGAAGAAATGGCCTGTTGGCCGAGAGTGAGAGAAGAGAAGAATGGGCTCCAAAAACGTGAGCCTAAGAGAGAGATCGATTTGTTGGTGAAAACAATCCAATCAAATTAATTAATCTGATAATTAATGACCATCCAATGTTCAAACAACGATTTGATTTTGCGCGAGTCAAACTCGTTTTGCGAATAAGTACTTAAAGTACGAATTCTTGAATTAAATTAAACTACAAAATTAAATCCAATTCAATTTGTATTTAATACTAATTCTCTATTTAATTCCAAATTAAATACTACACTTTATTTAACGAACCCTTACAATTTAAATTCCAAATTTAATCATTACGGGTCTCAAAGCCCGATTAACGTCCAACGTCAAATTAATTAAAGTCCAATAGGCTTTTAATTAATTTCTTTAAGGCGTGGACTTTTGGTCAACTTGGGTCAAACCCAATAACCAAAGCCCAATCAAGGAGTAACCTCATAAGCCTAGAAATCAATTTAGGCCCATTAGGCCCAATTAAATTATTAAGGTCCATTAGTCGCATTTGGACTTTATGGAAGCGGTTTTGGGCCCAATTGGATCCAACCAATTTAGCCTAAACCCATCTTGGTACAACCAAGCCCAATAAGCCCAATAACAACATTACAAGCCCAATTTTACAAAATAGGCCCAACATAATTAAATCACAAAAATCCAATTTCACAATTTAATTACATAAAGTGTATAACATAATTAATCACCCAAATTAACATTTCTAAAACATCAATTTACACAATTAATTATTCTTATTAACAACAAAACATGTCCAACACATTTTATCAAAAATCAAACCCAAACATGCTATTATTTGTCTCGGCAATTGAAGGGAATTTTGTCCAATTTTAAATCCAATCCAATTGAATCCAATTAAACATTAAATCAACAATTCCCAATTGATTCCAACTCATCCAATGAATCAAAAAAAAAATCCAAGACAATTAGGGCTCTCAAACTCTCGGCCAAGCTAAGATATTTGGGGAAATTTGTTCCAAACAACATTTCATCAAATTGATCCAATCAATCCTCAATTAAAACACATTTAAGCATACTCAATCATCCAATTTCATAAAATCATGCTAAAATACATTTTACCCAATTTTAAGCCATAAATCAAATTTCATGCTTTTACTCCGCTCTGATACCATTGTTGGAGTTCTACGGTCCCAAGGAACGAATAATAAGCATAAAAACACGTGTGAATACAATCAACGAAGTTTCGGAATACTTACATCGAGCGGTTGAGCGATGCGGTAGACAACAAAAATCTTCAAGCTCTCTCCTAGAGTGGCTCGGTAGTGAGCTGCTGGTGGTCTCGGCAGTCCACTAATTTTGGGCTCCTCCATTCGGTCCAAGCTCCAAGCTTATGGGTGGTGGTGATTCCAAGCTCATGAAGTGAGTTCCCTATCACCTTAGGATGGCTCCTATGTGTGCTAGCACTCAAGAAATTTGCCACAAATTTCCATTGCTTCCCTTTGTGTTTCACGGTCAAACTAGTGAAAGAAAAGAAGAAGAAATGGCCTGTTGGCCGAGAGTGAGAGAGGAGAAGAATGGGCTCCAAAAACGTGAGCCTAAGAGAGAGATCGATTGGTTGGTGAAAAGAAATTGTGTATCTAATACACTACTTCAATTAATAAATTAATTTGCCAATTTATTTTCTTTCAAAAAGTCAAACAATAAAGGCTTGCCAACCACCACATCACTATTTACATCAATCAATCAATCAAGTGACAAGTTGTCACATCACTCAAAGTGACTAATGATTTGACGCATGTGTTGGAGTGTACTAAGGTCCCAAGGATCAATAAACAAACATGAAACACATGTGAATACATACGAGGAGTTGTGGAATACTCACATCGATCGGTTGAGCGACGCTTTCACGAACAAAAATTATGTTTTCTGCCTCCATGAAGCTCGTCAGTGAGCTGCTACTGCAGTCCCATTTTCGGCAATGTTGCTCCAAATTTTGAGCTCCAAGCTTCGTCAAATGATTCCCGGCTCATGGGTGGACTTCCCTATCACTTTGCATGTCTCTCAGAGTGCTAGCTCTCTTGATTTTTACCACAAAAACCCAGCACTTTGCTTCCCTTTTTCCTTCTTTGTCACGGTCAAAGCAGTAAAAGAAAAGAAGAAAATGGCGTGAGATAGATGGAGAATAGAGAAGAGAGATTTGTGAGTTGGTTGGCAATTGATTTCCAAAATCAAAACATATACCAAATATTAAAATAATGATATGTGTCAATCAAGCTTTCAAAAGCTTTCCAACCACTCACATCACTTTCTATCAATCAATCAAGTTGTCAAGTCACATCACTCAAAGTGAGAAGTGATTTGACGCTTGATGCGACTAAGGATTTGACGCTTGATTTGACTTGCGTGCCGCACTCGAATTCGAAATGCGAATGCGCTCGCAAATAATCTCGGGCTCGGGTTCGCTAATTCCAAATTAACAAATTTTCCGTTGCGTCGTAATTAAATGATTACGCCTAGCGAAATCACTATTCACGTCGCTAACGAATTAATTCTAAATTAATTCGTTCGCCCGAATTAATTCTAAATTAATTCGTTCGCCCGAATTAAAATCTAATTTTAATTCCACGTCGAAATCCAATTTCGTATAATATATCAAATATATTATTTAATCGATTAATTCCAAATTAATCATTATCTCTCTTTAAATGATATTTTATCCCAGATAAAATATCTCCGCAATAAATCCCAGATTAGTTTTCTCTCTCATCTAATTAATCCCAGATTAATTAAAAGTGCGAGTCATACGTCATCGGTGAATCTTCAGGAAGCGACCTATGAGATCCCCGGATATGTTGGCAGTAAATTCGGTCGTCGGACTATCCGAACACGTAAGTACCTCGTACTACGTTTATACTGATTTACAAGACAAGGTTGGCTTCTAGCAAAGCACCATGCCTACCCAATTCTCCAGAAATATCCTTACAGGAATAAAGGATCTATATCAGGCGTAGTATACGTAGTATTGCGTATTTTGATCCAGTATCGGATGATCACATGCAAGGCCTGGGACTGGTACAGTGTCTGCCCCGTACGAAATATATATCGGATGATGAGCAACTAGTCTCTTTATTATCGGATAATCATGACCAAGTCATATTATCCCGACGGTTGCAACCTTTTTAGAAAACCAGTTTTGTATCCCTACGCGATCATCATCTCCATATGACTGGATTGACACTTCCGTCTTGACATCACACCCAACACACTACGATTCTCAATATTCCCAGCATAGGCGTACACATAACCTGTTAAAGCCCAGGGCGACCGCAACCAAAGTATATTGATTGTCGCACGTAATTGTGGTGCAAGTCTCAGGTTAAGACCAAATACACCTACCCTGATTTCAGATTTCCATAGACACATAGTCATACTACCAATGGAATTCCGAGAGGGTCTATCCATAGCGAAGCTGTTTCCCGTACCATCGGTAATACACAACCTCCTATTACACTTGCATGAGTATCTTATACCCAAATATATGAGAACTATGTCGTTGTGCCCTCACAATGCGCACAAGTGTAATACTAGTCTTCTACGCATTCATCGATGTCCAATCTCAATTAAAGAATTTTCCGTTACGTCGTAATTAAATGATTACGCCTAGTGAAATCACTGTTCACATCGCTAACGAATTAATTCTAAATTAATTCGTTCGCCCGAATTAAAATCTAATTTTAATTCAACGTCGAAATCCAATTTCGTATAATATATCAAATATATTATTTAATCGATTAATTCCAAATTAATCGTTATCTCTCTTTAAATAATATTTTATCCCAGATAAAATATCTCCACAATTAATCCCAGATTAATTTTCTCTCTCATCTAATTAATCCAAGATTAATTAAAAGTGTGAGTCATACGTCATCGGTGAATCTTCTGGAAGCGACCCATGAGATCCCCAGATATGTTGGCAGTAAATTCGGTCGTCAGACTATCCGAACACGTAAGTACCTCGTACTACGTTTATACCGATTTACAAGACAAGGTTGGCTTCTAGCAAAGCATCATGCCTACCCAATTCTCCAGAAATATCCTTACAGGAATAAAGGATCTATATCAGGCGTAGTATACGTAGTATTGTGTATTTCGATCTAGTATCGGATAATCACATGCAAGGCCTGGGCCAGGTACAGTGTCTGCCCCGTACGAAGCATATATCGGATGACGAGCAACTAGTCTCTTTATTATCGGATAATCATGATCAAGTCATATTATCCCGACGGTTGCAACCTTTTTAGAGAACCAGTTCTGTATCCCTACACAATCATCATCTCCATATGACTGGAGTGAAACTTCCGTCTTGACATTACACCCAACACACTACGATTCTCAATATACCCAGCATAGGCGTACATCGAACCTGTTAAAGCCCTGGACGACCGCAACCAAAGTATATTGATTGTCGCTAGTATTAGCGGTGCAAGTCTCATGTTAAGACCAAATACACCTACCCTGATTTTGGATTTCCATAGACACATAGTCATACTACCAATGGAATTCCGAGGGGGTCTATCCAGAGCGAAGCTGTTTCTCGTACCATCGGTAAAACACAACCTCCTATTACACTTGCATGAGTATCATATACCCAAATATATGAGAACTATATCATTGTGCCCTCACAACGCGTACAAGTGTAATACTAGTCTTTTACGCATTCATCGATGTCCAATCTCGATAATGCTCTGACTAGGGATGTTTAATGATTTATCCTTCGTGGACTGATATTGTCTCATATCATTCTCAATCCAGGAACAAATCATAGGGACCTCCTATCATTTATGTATCTAGGTGATCTAATCACAAATGATAAGAGTGCAATCTCTTTTGTCACATAGTTAATTTGTACAACAACATAAAGATCTGTACAAATAGTGAAGCTATGGGTCATAATTGTCCAACAGCCTGATGCGACTAGCAATTTGAGGCTTGATGTGACTTGCGTGCCGCACTCGAATTCAAAATGCGAATGCACTCGCAAACAATCTCGGCCTCGGGTTCGCTAATTCCAAATTAACGAATTTTCCGTTGCGACGTAATTAAATGATTATGCCTAGCGAAATCACTATTCACGTCGCTAACGAATTAATTCTAAATTAACTCGTTAGCCCGAATTAAAATCTAATTTTAATTCCGCGTCGAAATCCAATTTCGTTTAATATATCGAATATATTAATTTATCGATTAATTCCAAATTAATCTGTTTCTCTCTTTAATTGATATTTTATCCCAGATAAAATATCTCCGTAATTAATCCCAGATTAATTTTCTCTCTCTTCTAATTAATCCCAAATTAATTAAAGTGCGAGTCATACGTCATCGGTGAATCTTCGGGAAGCGACCCATGAGATCCCCGGATATGTTGGCAGTAAATTCGGTCGTTGAACTATCCGAACACGTAAGTACCTAATACTACGTTTGTACCGATTTACAAGACAAGGTTGGCTTCTAGCAAAGCGACATGCCTACCCAATTCTCCAGAAATATGCTTACAGGAATAAACGATCTATATCAGGCGTAGTATACGTAGTATTGCGTATTTCAATCCAGTATCGGATGATCACATGTAAGGCCTGGGGATGGTACAGTGTTTGCCCCGTACGAAGCATATATTGGATTACTAGCAACTAGTCTCTTTATTATCGGATAATCATGACCAAGTCATATTATCCAGATGGTTGCAACCCTTTAGAGAACGAGTTCTGTATCCCTACGCGATCATCATCAATATGACTGGAGTGATACTTCCGTCTTGACATCACACCCAACACACTACGATTCTCAATATACCCAGCAGAGGCGTACACAGAACCTGTTAAAGCCCTGGACGACCAAAACCAAAGTATATTGATTGTCGCAAGTATTAGCTGTGCAAGTCTCAGGTTAAGACAAAATACACCTACCCTGATTTCGGACTTCCATAGACACATAGTCATACTACCAATGGAATTCCGAGAGGGTCTATCCATAGAGAAGCTGTTTCCCGTACCATCGGTAAACACAACCTCCTATTACACTTGCATGAGTATCCTATACCAAAATATTTGAGAACTATGTCGTCGTGCCCTCACAACGCGCACAAGTGTAATACTAGTCTTTTACGCATTATCGATGTCCAATCTCGATAATACTCTGACTATGGATATTTAATGATTTATCCTTCGTGGATTGATACTGTCTCATATCTTCTCAATCCAGGAACAAATCACAGGGACCTCCTATCATTTATACATCATGGTGATCTAATCACAAATGATAAGAGAGCAATCTCCTTTGTCACATAGTTAATTTGTACAACAACGCCATGATCTGTACAAATAGTGACGTTATGGGTCATAATTTTCCAATAGGTATTAACCTGAGACTTGCATCGCTAATACTTGCGACAATCAGTATACTTTGGTTTTGGTCGTCCGGGGCTTTAATAGGTTCTGTGTACGCCTCTTCTGGGTATACTGAGAATCGTAGTGTATTGGGTGTGATGTCAAGATGGAAGTATCACTTCAGTCATATGGAGATGATGATCACGCAGGATACGAAACTAGTACCCTTGTATGCTGCAGCTATCGGGATAATATGACAAGGTCATGATTATCCGATTATAGAGACTAGTTACCAGAGATCCGACATATGTTTCGTACGGGCCAGACAGAATTCCAGCCCAAGGCCCAGCCTTTGAAATTCTGATACTGGATCGTAATACGCAATACTACGTATACTACGCCTGACAAAGATTACATATTCCTTTAAAGAATATTTTTGGAGAATTAGGTAGGCACGGTGCATTGCTAGAAGCCAACCATGTCTTGTAAATCGGTAAGAACGTGGTATTGGGTATGCATGTATTCAGATAGTCCGATGACCGTATTTACTGCCAACATATTAAGGGATCTCTTGGGTCGCTTCCCGAAGATTCATCGTTGAGATTTGACTCGAACTGAAAATTAATCTGGGATTAATTATGAGAGAAAATTAATCTGGGATTAATTACAACAATAAATTAATCTGGGATTAATTAAAAGAGAAATAATTAATCTGGGATTAATTGCGACGAGAATTTATCTGAGATTAAATTCGTCGAGAAGAGAGAACGCGATTAATTTAGAATTAATCGGTAAAGTAAATTTAATAGTGAAATTAGATTTTACTATTTGATTTATTTAATTTAGGCTAAAATAATATATTAGATATATTAATTGAAATTGGATTTCAATGCGGAATTAAAATTGGATTTTAATTCGTGTGAACGAATTAATTTGGAATTAATTCGTAAGCGACTTTCGTAATAATTTTGCGAGGCATTATTATTTAATGAAATTGGATTTAATTACGTCGCGACGGAAAATTCGTTTAATCGAATTAAACGAAACTGAGCCCGAAGTGTGTTGAGTAAGCCCACTTGAATTTTGAATTTAAAGTGGGGACCACCAACTTACATCATAAGTCACTTTTTGGTGATAGATATGATTGATGGGTTTTGTTGGAAACTTCTCCAACACATTTTGTATTTCTTTTGGAAAAAGGATATACACCTTTTGTTTTATTGTTTTTGGTAATTGTTTTAGAAAGCAAATACAAAAATAAAAAACTCTCTCTTCTCTCCCTAGCCATGGCCGAACCTTGCTTCTCTTGGAGGAGAAAATTTTCTTTCAAATTTTGTTCAAGCTAGCACTTAAAAGAGTGATTGAAGGTGATAGGAAAACTCACTCAAGTGTTGGAAACACTCAAAGAAAGCTCTGAAGCTTCCATTACATCCAACAAAGGAGGAATTTTTTGAAATCCTAAATCCGATCAATGTGAGTATTCCGCAACTCCCCTTGAGTAATTCACACACGAATCACTCTTAGACGATCTTGGCATGTTCTAGGAGCACTTACAATTGGATAATATTAATTATTTACTTTGACCCAATTGGATTAATTAGATTAATCCAAAATCACACAAGGGTTTTGTTGTAATTTCAAAAATATCTCTACAATTGGAGGATATTTTTGTAATTACAAATTAAAAAAATAGGTGTATTTGTCTTGATTTAGTTGGATTAAATCAAAGTGGTATGCATTTAACTAATCCTTTAATTAAATTTTGTCTTGATTTAATTGGATTAAATAAAAGTGGTTGAAAAAAATGATTAGTTACACTTAATTATACATATTTGGACAAATTGGATTAAACCCACCTAAAAGTTGATTAAGACTTTTATTAATTAAAAATAACATAAGTTTTGTTATAAAATGCAAGGTGGAGCAAATTTTTAATGAAGCTTGAGCTTAAGAAAGTTAAGCTTGTGAAAGCTAAAACAAGCAAGATTTAGAAATAATAGCTTAAGTAAAAGAAGTGTTTGGAGAAATTTTGAAAGTTCTCTACAATGTTTCAACAGTGAGAAATCAAAATTGGATTTTGGAATCAAGTTTGTTAGCATTGGAATCAAAATTGGATCTTTGAGTCAAGCTTGCTAACTTTGGAAGTTCTCTACAAAATTTCAACAAGGATAAGAAGATTGGATCTTGGAATCGAGCTTACAAGGTGAGTTTGATCTTCTCTAAAACCAAGTTTTCATTTGTGAGTTATTTCTGTTAATGAAGCATATAATGATTTATTATGTATTGGATACATAATACATATCTTGATGTTGAAATTAAGCTAATCAATTGTGTATAGATGCTTTAGAAGTATAAACACAATATGCTTGTGATTGGGTCAAAAAGATTATGTTGGAGATAAAAATAAAATTAGAGTTTGAAACTCTAAATAATAGCTTGGAGCTATGACTACCATTTTAAAATCATTTGACCACCTTTGGGTGACCTAGAATTGTTCATTAGTCATTTCACTAAGAGATTCTATTTTGGTTTATGTTTGTGTGTATGTGTATATTGTAAAATATGTGTTGAGATTGGTTTTTATATTAAAATTATTTTGGGTGGCTTTTTAAAAAGGTGTTTAAGATTTTTAAATTTAGAAAAATAAAATAAAAATATGCTTCAACACAAGCAGCTGCGTATGCAGATGCTTCGCAAGCATGCGCAAGCAGCAAACAGCTGATGGGAGCATGCGCTTACGCAGATATGCGCGTCGCCTCATTTATCCTTTTACATCACTGATCCAATTTTTAGACAATGTGCACAACTTAAGCGTATGGTCAAAAAGCCAACAAAAATGTTACAACCATACGACAACTCTAAATATAACACTAATCCCGAAACAAACCATATAATAATGGTATCATTTATTGAGAAATGTTTTAGTTGTGTGCGAACGCAAATACTTGATAACAAAAAGGTATCATTATTTTAGGTTAGGTCTAAGGAATCAACAAATTAATCGACCATTTAACCAAAACCAAACAAAATTAGAAACAATGAGGCCGCAAGTTGTGGCACGTGATGCATTAAACTTTTTATGTTACCTGAGTTGTTGAGGCTAATTTGGGGCTGCACGAAATCCTAAAGCACAAAGGACGGATTATACGACGACGTGGGATTTCCGTACGTACGCATGAGACCTAAGTTACCTTAGTTCATTTTAAAAAGGTTAAATTAAAAAATTTAATCGGTCAACCCCTAATTAAGCATCAAATTAGCTTTAATCACATGACGGTTTTGCTTGTTTTTTAATCACTATTTTAAAACCCGGATAGCTGATTTAATCGATGACATAAAAAATTTAATAGATCATTTAATCGATCGAATGAACCGTTCCAGTTAAAACGACCGACGTTATAAATAATTTTAATTGAATAAAAAACATAAAAGTATTTATTTATTTATTTTGATTTTAAAATTTTAAGGGTAAAAAAAGGGGCCAGCCCAATTGACCAATTTTTACCGATTTTCAACCCTCCGGTTCAACTAGATCGGACTCATGGCCAGTTCCCGATTCAACCAGCCAGTCCGGTTTCAAAAACTGATTACAATTATCAGAAATGTAATTTTTGAGTCTGAGTAATGGAAGGCAAAACTCAGATCTAGTTCTTACAGCCTTCAAGGCCTTATTCTCAGAGCTTTCAGACATGTTTCTATCACCCTACGGATTTTATTCTATCTCCTTTTAAGTTTAATCAATGGTGATCCATCAAGTAAAAACTAGTATATAAAAAGCGATAGAAGCGTTTGAATAATATTTTTCTCTGTAATGAATATATATATATTATATATATATATATATATATATATATATATATACATACATACACACACATACGGTCAGACTCCAATCCACACCCTATAGTCCATATAAAGTCCACATTCAGTTAAAATATGAAAGATTTTTTTCTTGTTTATCTGTCCTTACCGTCCACATAAACCTTACATGAGCCTAACCCCATATGTGTGTGTGTGTATACAGTCAGGCTCCAGTCCACACCTTATAGTCTACATAAAGTCCACATTCAACTAAAAGATAGAAGATTTTTTTCATCTTTATCTACCCTTACAGTCCACATGAACTTTACCTTAACCTCACCGTGTATGTATGTGTGTGTATAACATACTTAGATCTACCTTAAACTTATTTAAAAAAATCTAATGATAAGTATACACCTAGAAACAATCACTAGGCATTAAAAATTTCGAATAAATATATAATGAGAAAAATTAGATTTTTATACTTCAGTGTATTTTTGAGTGTTCATCTATCATTGTTGATGAATATTTAAGCAATCAAAATTAATGAAAGTTAAACGTTTTTTGTTTTTCGTTTGGGAAATTAATCCCTCGAATAAACCTCTATCGGTAGTGATTTTATTTGCATAGTAGGGAACCAAAAGTAAATTTAGCAATTTGACAAGAAAAATATAGAGATAAGAATTTACGTGGTTCGGTAGAGAGTGACTCTAACCTACATCCACGAGATAAATGAGATGTATTTTATTTCTTACTTGGGGTCAAGGCCGACCCGATCTACAAGTGGGGAAATATAAAAATAAGCACATCGGGTCTTACAACTGTTGGAGTTGGTGCTTGGGGTGCCAATTTGAATAATGTGTTGTACATTATATTTTATTATTTATTAATAAAATAACTACATTTTCTTTTCAACCTTATTAATGGCAATGTCATTATGCATATTAGATTGATCTATAAATATGCTGAGAATGACATTGATCTTACAATAGTCATATAGTAATACTGGACACTGGGTGGTCCGACATTGAGATAGTTTTAATATTATAAACTATTCTTAAAGTAAATATTCATAGTCGTTGGTTTTGGAATACAGTTGAATTCCTATAACCTAGAAGACTAGCATATGTCATATATTAGAATTGGTGTTCCAATGGTTTAACCCGATGTACCATGAGCTTGGGAAGCTCGTATAGACATGTGGGTATTCATTAGAGAAAATACTAAATGACTCATATGCGATTCCTAATAGGTGGAAGTACACACCACTGTCAATAGGGATCTCCTCGCGTCGAGTAGCATATGTGATCTTTTGACTATAGGATATCATTGATTTTATGTGTGATCCTCCACACTTTGATGACATACATGTCAGAGACCTTTCATGGTCTGACCGCTAGATGTTCTTTTGGTGTGGACCGATGCACTCGTTAATCAAGTGTGTATTAAGATAGGATTCGTTGGCCCATATGTGTACCATAAGAGGTTTAGGTATCTATGTGAGTAAGTCACGATTCTTAAGACTTTAGTCAAAGCCGATCACCTAGGGTGGATCACATATATAAGAAATGGTATTCTGATTGGTTGTAAAAAATCGTGACCATATCGACATGAGATGTGTGCCTAGGAAACTTGACACTATAATCTATGTTTCCTAAGCACAACTTGGATAGCCTATGACAGAGGGATTGTTAAACATATGTGATGACCTCGACTTGTATAGTTCAAAAGGGTCGTTAATGTTCTTCGTGAATTTGTAGTGGCCAAATTGCGTACATATAAGCTAGGCTTATATAATGAACGTGTTTGAACTTAGAGAGTCCCACAGTATGAAGTGTACTCGTTGAGCACTTGGGTAGCCGATAATTTTTGATAATAAATTATATTTGAATTTATAATTATCAACTAAAGTAATTAAGTGTTATTGGATAATATTAATTATTTACTTTGACCCAGTTGGATTAATTAGATTAATCCAAAATCACACAAAGATTTTATTGTAACTTCATAAATATCTCTACCATTGGAGGATATTTTGGTAATTATAAATATGTAATAATAGGTGTATTTATCTTGATTTAATTGGATAAAATCAATTTGGTAGACATTTAACTAATCCATTAATTAAGTTTTTTCTTGATTTTATTAGATTAAATCAATGTGGTAGACAAAGGTGATTAGTCACACCTAATTATATATATTTGGACAAATTGGATTAAGCCCACCTAAAAGTTGATTAAGACTTTTATTAATTAAAAATTTCTTAATTTTTGCTATAAAATGCAAGCTTGAGCATGTTTTTATTCAAGCTTAAGATTAAGAAAGTTAAGCTTGTGAAAGCTAAAACAAACAAGATTTAGAGATATTAGCTTAAGTAAAAGAAGTGTTTGGAGAAGCTGTGGAAGTTCTCTACAATATTTCAATAGGGAGAAATCAAGATTGGATCTTGAAATCAAGCTAGCTAGCATTGGAATCAAGATTGGATCTCGAAGTCAAGCTTGCTAACTTTGTAAGTTCTCTATAATATTTTATCAAGGAGAAGAAGATTGGATCTTGGAATCAATCTTACAAGGTAAATTTGATATTCTCTAATGCTATGTTTCATTATTAAGTTGTTTTCATTAATAAAATATATAGTGATTTATTATGTATTGGATACGTAATAACATAGCTTGATATTGAAATTAGTCTAAAAAATTATGTATGGATGATTTGGAAGCATAAATAAAATATGCTTGTGTTTGAGTCAAAAAGATTATGTTGGACATAAACATAAAATTAGAGTTTGGAGCTCTAGATAATAGCTTGTAGCTATGACTACCATTCTAGAATCACTTGATCATCTTTTGGTGACCTAAATTATTCATGAGTCATTTCATTGTGGGATTTTATTTTGGTTTATGTTTTGATTCAAAGAAATACATATATATATTTAGAATATATATATATATATATAATATATATATATATATATATATATAATTGTTGTAAAATATGTGTTGAGGTTGATTTTGAAATTCAAATTATTTTGCGTGATTTTTTTAAATGGTGTTTAAGTTTTTTAAAATTAAAAAAATACTTCCGAGCAAGTAGCTGCGCATGCTTGTGTAGCATGCGCAAGCACCGTGCATGTTGCGTAAGAAGCAAGAAGTTGTTGGCTGCATGCTACACAAGCACAATGCTTTGCATGGTGCTTGCGCGGATGTGCGTGTTCAGCCTGGACGATGCACGTTCTCTCCGATTTTCTCTCGTTTTGGTTTTCGAGCTCCGATTTGTCATTGATTTTTCTTACACACTCGTAATGGAGTATAGTATTCGATTAAAATATTTAAAAATACATCAATACTTGATATCCATGAGTTAGACCCATTTTCACCGTGCGGGATACCGATCCAATCCTAGGGGTCCCACATATGCCCCAACAGAACTGTATCAGAGCATGTCTTAATTATACAACACATGTTGCATGTTTGAAATGTATTTGAATATTTTCCTCTATGATTTTAATTTTATTATGCATAAGTCATATTGGATATGTATTGCATATTTTAAATTAAAAATTTTATTTTGGCCCAAGCATGTTAATGACTTGATTGTCATAAATCTCTCGTGATTAGGTGATTACTTTATTTTAAGTAATATTATTAATAATGTTAGAACATTATTGGATGGTCCATCTTGTCAATATAAAGATGAATGTTTCTTATTACTTATGCCCAATACCGTCATTATTGTGAGGGTATAGGTAGATAGGATATGTCGTGCTCACTAAATTCCATAGACCATTTCACTAGACGACCCGAGGTCTCCGTCTTATGCAATATCTATCTCAACGGGTGGTTGGTATACACCCCGATGGTGTGGGCTTGAAAATAAGGGTGTAACTTCCTTGCAGCAGTGACTAAGGACAAAGCCATCAGCTCGTGGGCTAGATACTGAGTTTCCGCATCCAACAAGGCCTTACTAGTATAGTACACTGGCCTTTGGATTTTCTCTACTTCCTATACTAATATCGAGCTTACAGTATATTCAGAAACAACTAAGTATAAGAATAATACCTCACTTGGGATCGATTTTGCCAACAGTGGAGGTTGAGTCAAGTTTTCTTTAAGTTGTTGGAATGCGTCATCGCACTCACTCGTCCAGTTGACTTCTTTCTTGGCCTTCTTGATCAGTTGGAAGAAGACGTGACATTTGTCGGTGGCTTTATTGATGAACTGGTTTAGTGCTGCCACCCGACCTGTTAAACTCTGTACTTCATTGACCGTCCTTGAAGGTTTTAGATCTAATATTGCCTTGATTTTCTGAGGATTTTCCTCGATGCCTCGCGCATTAACCATGTACCCTATGAATTTTCTCGAAGATACCTCGCAGGCACATTTATATGAGTTCAACCTAATATTGTGCTTTCTCATGAGCTCGAACGTCCCTCTGAGATCATCCAGATGGTCCTCGGGTTTAGCAGTCATTGTGATAATTGATGGCGTTGGTGCTTAGAGTGCCAATCCGATTTGTACATTTTATTATTTATTAATAAAATAACTACATTTTTCATTTCATACCTTATTAATGGTATTGTCATTATGCTTATTAGATTGATGTATACATATGCTAAGAATGACATCGACCTTATAATAGTTTTGACACTAGGTGTAAACTATTCTTAAAGTAAATATTCATAGTCGTTGGTTTTGGAATACAGTCGAATTCCTATAAACTAGAAGACTAACACATATCGTATATTGGAATTGGAGTTCCAATGGTTTAACCCGATGTACCATGAGTTTTGGAAACTCGTATATACATGTGGGTATTTGTTGAAGCGAATACTGAATGACTCATAGGTGATTCCTAATAGTTGGAAGTACACACCACCGTCAATAGGAATCTCCTCGAGTCGAGTAGCATATGTAATCCTTTGATTGTAGGATAGCATTGATTTTGTGTGAGATCCTCCACACTTTGATGCCATGTATGTCAAAAACCTTTCATGGTTTGGCCTCTAGATGTTCGTTGGGTGTGGACCGATACACTTAGTAATCAAGTACGATGCAAGATAGGATCTATCAGCCAGTATGTGTACCATATGAGGTTTAGGTATCCATGTGAGTAAAGTCACGATTCTTAAAGACTTTGGCCAAAGCCGTTCACCTAGGGTTGATCACATCAGTTGTAAAGAATCGTGGACATGACGACATGAGATGTGCGCCTTGGAAACTTGACGGTATATTCTATGTTTCCTAAGCATAACTCGAATAGCCTACGACAGAGGGGTTGTTAAACATCTGTGATGACCTCGACTTGTATAGTGCAGAAAGGTCGTTCGTGTTCTTCGCGAATTCGAAGGTGGCCGAATTGCGTACATATTAGCTTGACTTATATGACGAACATGTCTGAACTTAGAGAGTCCCAATATGAAGTGTACTCGTTGAGCACTTGGGTAGCCGATTATTTTTGATAAAAGATAATATTCGATATTATAATTATCAACTAAAATAATCAAGTGTTATTGGATAACATTGATTATTTACTTTGACCTAATTGGATTAATTGGATTAATTCAATAATTCACAAGGGCTTAATTGTAAAATCATAATTATCTCTACCATTTGAGAATATTATGGTAATTGTAAGTATATAATAATATATGGTTTTGGCTAGATTTAATTGGATTAAATCAAGATGACAAACATTTAACTAATTCATTTCCTTATCATTGGCTTGATTTAATTGGATTAAATTAAAGTGGGAGACAATGGAGATTTGTCAAACCTAATTATATATATTTGGACAAATTAGATTAAGCCCACTTAAAAATTGATTACAATTTTTATTAATTATAAATTGCCTAAGTTTTGCTATAAATAGCAAGCTTTATGAAGGTTTTAATTACAAGTTCAAATACAAGTAAATTCTCAGAGAGATTAGCCTAAGTTATAGAAGTGTTTAGAGAAGCTTGTGAGGTCTCTACAACATTTATCTAGGAGAAATCAAGATTAGATCCTGAAGTGAAGCTTGCTAGCATTGGAAACAAGATTGGATCTTGGAGTCACGCTTGCACACCTTAGAGGTTCTCCAACAATTTCAATAAAGGAGAAGTATATTGGATCTTGCATCAAGCTTACTAGGTAATGTTTGATATTCTCCTAAGCTATGTTCATTTGTGTATTATATGCATGATCATATATCTTAATGCTGAAATAAGACTAATCAATTGTGTTAGAATACTTTAGAGGTATAAACACAACATGCTTGTAATTAGGTCAAAGATGTTAATGTTGGACATGAAGTAATTAATAAGAGTTTGGAACTCTAGATTAAAGTTTAGAGCTATGGCTACCATTCTAGAATCACTTTACCACCTTTAGGTGACCTAGAATTATTCACGAGACATTTCTTATTGCAATTCTAATTTGGTTTGTGTATTCGATTCAAAATTTATGCAAATGCGTATTTAGAATAAATATATGTTTTTGTAAAAATATTTGATATTTTAAAAAACTTGATTTTTATTCTATAACATGTGTTAATGTTGGTTTTGAAATTAAAAATTAATTTTGGGTGTTTGTGAAGTATTTAGAGAAGACCGGAAAGAATTAGGGTCAAAGACCCTAAGTCCTTCAACTCACTGGAATGTGAGCGAAAAGCTATCATGACATGCATTCGAGTCCACCAGTTGGTCTACCTTGGGGAGTGGGAAAGCTATCATTCAGACAAGCATTGTTCAAGTCGGAGAAATCCACGCACATCCTCCACATTCCATTGACCTTCTTTACTAAGACCACATTCGACACCCACTCTGGGTATTTGAATTCCCTGATAAATTCGGCCTTCAGAAATCTTTCAACCTCTGCTTGAATTGCCCCACATCGCTCCTGGTTGAAAATCCTCATTTTTTTCTTTACCGGTTTGTGAGCTCGATCAATCGTCAAGTGATGATTAATGAATTTTGGATCAATCCTGGGCATATCCATGTGATCCCATGTTAAGACATCTGCATACTCCTTAAAAAAAATCCAATAGCTGCTTCCTCAAATTCATCTCCAGCCCTGCCCCAATCTTTATTATTTTCTCGCGGCCAAAAAGCTCTACCAGCTCCAACTCCTCCCCTACTCCTAACTGGGCAGGTGGTTGGTGATCGAATGACTCTACCATTGTTACATCCCCTTCTATTTCTTTCCTCCTTTCTCCTACCTCTTCAATACTTAGGGTTTCTTTTAAAACGGCAACGAAAAAACTCCTAGCCATCTTTTGGCTTCCACAAACAACTTCAACTCCTTCTCGAGTTGGAAACTTCAACTTCAGGTAATCGCACGACATAGCTGCCATTGACTTCATCATAAAGGGTCTTCCCAAGATCACCTGATAACTGCTCAAGTAATCCACTACTATGAAATCCATCATGATAATCCGAATGTGGGGAGATGTCCCAGTATTCGTTGTTAATTATACCCGCCCCAGTGGGAAAATAGTTGCTCCCCCAAACCTGTACAACGATGTCGCATCCTGGATCAAAGTAGTGTATTCCACGCCCAAGTCATTAAAGGCTTCCTTGAGGATTATATCCACCACGCTCCTGGGATCCACCAGTATCATATCCATCTCGTCCCCGCCAATATTGGTCTTGATTATCAACGCATGGTCGAGAAGGTAGTTAACCCATTGGGCATCTTCCTCGGTGAATATTATGGGCATTGGTATGACCTTCTAGGTCATCGGGGCCCTCTCTATTGTCAGTACCTCTGGACATTTAGTCTGGAAGTAATTCTTTCTGGCTCGGTTCGAATCTTCCGCCAATGTCCTTCCACCTGCTATTGTGAACATCGACATTTGCTCCCTACGATGTCTTACCCATATGGTCTCGTGGTCTATGCACTCCTTCAGGTAGCCATTTCTTACCAAGTCTTCCACCTGCTCCTGCAGATCCATGTGCCTCTCTACGGCATGACCCTTCATATTGTGGTGCACGCAATAAGCCCTATTGTCTCTCTTCTCAATCGGAAATCTCCTGGGGTCGGGGTCAGTCAATAAGCCCTTATCTTGGATTTCTCGAGTTATCTGGGATAATGGCCTTTCAAATCGGTATACGACATTCCTCCAACGACATGGATGACCTTGATCAGAGGGTCTTCTCTCATACATTGGATTACTCTAAGTCATTGGCTTGAACTCTTTCTGTATTGAGGCTGGTCCCCTCTTGTCTCTGCCCACATCACACCGATTCTCTTGCCCAGGCATTTTTTACATTTGAGTAGCTCCTCTTCGGGTGATCTTCTCATCTTCCTCCATCAACACAAACTTCCTTTCCTACTCCAAGGCCGCGGCATAGTCCGGGGTCTCCTGGATCCTCAGGTGGGACCATAACTTCCCGACCTTGAGGGCTCATTTAAAACTCTTCAACGTCTCCGGGGACTCATATGCCCTGACCTCCAGTACCAAGCTATGGTATCTATCGACAAAGCTTTTCAAGGGCTCGTCATCTCTCTCCTTCATCAATCTCAACGACCCTATTATCTTCCTTGGTACACACGCCATTTGAAATGTCGTACAAAGGATTTCCTCATTTGGGAGAAGCCGCTGACACTTTAAATTTCTAAAACACAAGTTAGCTGACCCTCCCAAGGTTAATGTGAACACCTTACAGATCGCCTCCCCCGCCATTCCCTGAATCTCCAACAATAGAACAAACTTCTCAATGTGGGACTTGGGGTCCGTGTTGCCTTTATAAATATCCATTGCTGCCATGGTGAATCTTCTTGGGAACTCCATTGCTAAGATTTCCTTCGTAAAAATGGATGTTATCTCCATATCTTGGTTGCCCCGTGTTCCTGTTGCAGACTTTCCTAATATTTCATCATCTCATTCCAAAACCAATGACCTCATTTGGCTCTCGGAGCTGTCGTGTTCACGTCCAAAGGCCTCCTCATGCCTTCCACTGTGAGCATGGTACTTCCATAGCTGGGAACCCCACTCCTCTCCTCCGGGTACCGTTCTAGGTCACTCTCCTCAAATCATAGGCTATTGTTGGATGATTATGGGGTTTGCATGCCTTCTTCTTCTTCCCACAGCTCCCTTGTTTGTATGGTGCTGGCAACGACTACAGATCTCATTCTCTGGGTATTCTTCTTCCCATTTCCACGATCTCCGTCTACTTGGCAATCTTTTTCCCCTTGTTATCTCCTCCCTCCTTCTGCTAGGACCTACTTTCCCTCTTTCTCCTGTCTTCTTTTCTAACTTCTCAATCTTTTACATCATAGCCTTCATGAAGGCTTAAGTTATTTCTCTCTCTCTCTCTCTCTCCGAGCAACTTCTCTTTCATTTCGTATGGTTTCTTCAATCTTCTCCATCCACTCTGTTGTCGAAGCCTCTAAAGTTCTGTGGTTTCCTTCTCATGCCATCTTCTTAGTGTGTTTACTGCATTTTATACTAATTCCCCATAGACGGCGCCAATTGTTGAAGGCTATTTTTCATTCCACGAGCGATTCGGGAAAATTAACTCCTCGAATAAACCTCCATCAAGCAGTGAATTTTTTTAGTTTGTTGGGAACCAAAGCAAACTTGACAATCAAATAAGAAAACACAGAGAACGCAAATGATTTAACATGGTTCGGCAGAGAGTGGCTCCAACCTATGTCCACTGATGCAAAGAAATGAAATATTTATTACCACCTCGGGTCAGACGGACTTGCTCTATCTCTCTCTAACACTAAGCTTTTTAGAGCTTTTACAAGTGGTGAAATACAGAATTTTCTAGACAATGGATTGACCAACTAAAAAAAAAACCTTAAAATATGAGTCTTCAACCCCTTTATATAGTGCACCTAGATCAATTATCACAGAAACTCTTGACGTCAGCCACATTATCCTATCATCATTGCCCATGCTCTTTTCCCCAACTGCTCTGTAAACAGTGGCTCCAGCCTTTTTGCCCATTGTTAAACGTTTTGCACATGTGCCTGTTGGACAATTATGACCCATAGCATCACTATTTGTAAAAGACATTGTGGTTTTTATACAAATTAACTATGTGACAAAGGAAATTGCTATTTTATCATTTTGTAATTAGATTACTTGAATATATATAAATGATAAAAGTCCTTATGATTAGTTCCGGATTAATAAGATATGAGACAATATTAATCCACGAACGGTTTAATCATTAAATATCCCTAGTCGTAGTAATATCGAGACTGGACATCGATAATGCGGAATAGACTAGTATTACACTTGTGTGCGTTATGGAAGCTTAACATCATAGTTCTCATATATTTAAGTATAGAATACTTATGCAAGTGTGCTATGATGTTCTATTAGCCATTGGACCGTGAATAGATTTGCTCTGGATAGACCCTTCAGAATCTCATTGGTAGTATGACTATGTGTCTATGGGAATTCGAATCAGGGTAGGTGTATGTGGTCTTAACCTGAGACTTGCATCGCTAATACTTGCAACAATCAGTACGCTTTGGTTTTTGTCGTCTAGAGCTTTAACAGGTTCTATGTATGCCTCTTCTGGGTTTACTGAGAATTGTAGTGTATTGGGTGTGATGTCCAGATGGAAGTATCACTTCAGTCATATGGAGAAGATGATCACGCAAGGATACATAACTAGTACTCTTATATGCTGCAGCTATCGGGATAATATGACTAGGTCATGATTATCCGATTACAGAGACTAGTTGCTAGTGATTCGATATATGCTTCGTACGGGGAAGACACAATTCCAGCCCTAGGCCTAGCATGTGACATCTGATACTGGATCGTAATACGAAATACATAGTATATTATGCCTGATATAGATTATATATTCTTCGTTGAATATTTCTGGAGAATTGGGTAGGCACTGTCATTTGCTAGAAGCCAACCATGTCTTGTAAATCGGTGAAAATGTGGTACGTGGTACGTGGTACGCACGTATCGGATAGTCTGACAACCGGATTTACTGCCAACATATCCAGTGATCTCTTGGGTTGCTTCCCAAAGATTCACCGATGATATTTGACTTGAACAGAATTAATCTGGGATTAATTAAGAGAGAGAGAAAATTAATCTATGATTAATTGCGGCAAAAATTTATCTGGGATAAAATTTGAATAGAAGAGAGAACTTGATTAATTTGGAATTAATCGATTAAATAATATATTGGATATATTAATTGAAATCGGATTTCAAAGTGGAATTAAAATTGGATTTTAATTCAGGCGAACGAATTAATTTGGAATTAATTCGTAAGTGACTTTCCTAAAATTCATTCAATCGGATTAAACGAACCCGAGCCTGAAGTGTGTTGAGCAAGCCCACTTGAATTTTTAATTTAAGTGGTGGGGCCCACCAACTTATATCAAATGTCTACGTGAGTGATGGAAGTGGTTGGGAGCATTTAATGCCTTTTTCGCTCCAACACACTTTGCCTTTTGTTTAGCTTTTTGGAAAAGCATATACACATTTTACAAGTCAACTTGTTGATCATTTTTTGTTTTGGAAACAAAATATCTAAAAATCAAAAAAACTCTCTCTTCTCTCCCTCCATTGCCATGAACCACATTCTTCTTCTCTTTGATTTTTGCTTCAAAAATCAAACTAGCTAGCACTTAAAGAGTCTTGTGGGGTGATAGGTAAACTCACCATTGGGTTGGATTCATTCAAAAAAGCTTGGAGCTTCATCAACATATAAAGAAAGTTTTGAATCACATCCGTTCAATGTAAGTTTTTTCCGCAAACTCACTTGATCATTCACACACAATATCATGACTTAGAGACCTTGGGCATGTCTAGGACACTAACAATGATATCAAAGCCTTATCTAAGCATGATTTGAGTTTAGGGTTTATATACTTTATTTGGGAATTTTGTGCTTGGAGTATGATTTTTTCAAAATTGGTTGTTTGGTTGAGTTTTGATGATGATGAATTGGATTTGTGCATCATAGGATTTGAGAAAATTGATTAGATTTATTTTTCCCTAAAATCCTTCACATGGCCGAAAATAAGCCCTTGTAATCTCATGGTGATTTTTTGTTAATTAGACCATTAGATGAGTTTATGGCATAATATAAATATTAAATATTGATTTAATTGGATTGAAATCAAATTGAGTGTTGTTTTATGCCCGTTGCCGTGAGATTAAACATGTTTAATGGATTGATTTTGCTTCAATTGTGTTGGACATGAATTGGATAAATTAAAACATGATTAATTAGTTTAAATTGATGTTTTGGAGATATAAGTTTAATTAATTAATTATGGTAATTAGACTTTAATTAAAATTAATATGATATTTGGAATATTATGTTAATAAATATTTGTCTTTAAATTGAATTGGCCTAATTTGTTGTATTTGGGCTTAATGTGCTTGGTTGGGCCCAACATGGTTTTGGACAATTGGATTGGATCCAATTGGGTCCAAAACCATTTCCATAAAGTCCAAATATGACTTTTGGGCCTTTAATAATTTAATTGGGCCTAATAGGCCTAAATTGATTTTTGGCAAAAGGGTGATTCCTTATTGGGCATTGGCATCTTCGATTGGATCCATATTGGCCAAAGCCCATGCCTTAAGGATTAATTGAAAGCCCATTGGACTTTAATTAAAATAGTATTGGATACTAATTGGGTCTTTAAGACCCATTTAGATTAGATTTAGAATCTAAGTCTAAAAGGCACTAAAATAAGTGTAATTATTTAATTTGGAATTAAATACGAATTAGTATTGGATACAAATTAAATTGGATTTAAAATTTTAGTTCGATATAATTCAAGAATACGTACTTTGAGTATTTATTCTTAAACGAGTTGGACTCGCGCAAATCAAATCGTTGTTTGAACATTGGATGGTCATTAATTCAAATATTAATTAATTGGATTATATTTATTTAATAACATGCTTTGTGTGAATACTTGGATGTGTTTGTATGAATAATGTATATCGGATGGATATTAGAAGGGTGGGGGAAATTTTGGAAATTGTTGTAATAAATTTGGAATTTATTAAATTGGACCTGTGTGTCCAGCCTATTATCTCTTTACTCTTTGTATTTCTCTTCTCATCAATTCCGCTCAATGTAAATGAGGTTTCTTTAATGTATTATGTAATTGGGTAGAAGTTTGAATAGTGCTAGTGGGAGAGAAGAAAATGAGAGATTTATTCTAGGAACAATTTGTTATATATCCATCCGCATATCATTATTAATTTATTCGCGCCTTATTATGCTTTTAGAATGCATGTTTAAGGGTGTATGATGAGACCTAATCAAAGATAATAAAATGGATGCCAATTTACGTGAAAAACCCTCACTTCAATATTAAGCGTATTCCTTCCATTGAGTGGTTCTTTCTCAAGATCTAAGATTGGCTTTGATTTGTTGGCCAAAGTCAAGATCGTTGTCCATCACGGATGTGTTTGAACCACGAAGACTTTGTTATATATCACATGTCTTGGGCAGTTGTGACTTGTTGGCCAAAGTCAAGGTCACTTCTGTACATCGACGTAGATTATGAAGCTTTCCCACTATCAATGTGTCGCGCTTAACTGGAATCATTAAGCTTGTTGTGCCAAAGCCAAGGCTTAGTTGATTCAGAGGAAAAAGGTTTGGATATATATATTGGATATATATTTAGACTTGGAGGTCCACCTACCGGATTTAGGAATTGGATGGGATCCTTGTGTGTTATTTAACGGGATCCTAGCCCACTAGGAAACTGGGTTTCCCGAGTACTCAATAGAGGGTTAGAGGCTCGCCGAAAAATAGTGAGAGGCCAGTATTAAATTTGCAATTTCTTTTAATACTTGCTAAATGCACGCTTTATTTTTCGTCGTTATATATTTATATTAGTTGGACTAATATTTTATTATTTTATTTGAACAGTTGGACTGTACCATAACTTCATTTGTAGTTGATTATATAGTTGGACTATATTAATCATTACATTTGATTATACCCGATATCGTTGATTGAATAGTTAGACTATTGCAATCAAGATGTCTGGAAAGATTAGCGTTAGAGACATCGTCATGGGCGATAATATCTTTAACGACGCCAATTTTCCAGATTGGGAGATGAATCTCAGGATTTTCGTGGGAGCCGAGAAGTTGATCTATTTCATAGACAGACCTCTCGGGCCTGAGCCTGGACATGAGCGGGTTGTTGATCATGAGCTTTGGAAGACTCATAGTGATGACAACTCAACTGCTCAGTCTGTCATGTTTACCACAATGACACCTCAATTTCGTCGTCAAGAAAGGATTGGATCCCTACAACATGATGTTGAAATTGAAGGACCTTCATAGATCTAATCTTAGATCTCAGAAGTATGAATTGCAGAAGAAACTCTTTCGCTCTCACATGTCAAAGGGTACATCTATCGACCACTATGTGTCGCAGATGATTGCTAACATCGAACAACTAGGTTAGCTGGGCATAACCTTCGAGGCTGAGACTTCCATAGATTTGATCTTACAGTCTCTGCTCGACTGCTGGGGCGGGTTCATCATGAACTACAATATGATGAACCAAGAGAAGAGTCTTGGAGAGTTGATGGCGATGCTGAAAGAAGCAGAGCCACGGCTTCTGAAGGGCAAAATGCGAGAGGCGCATTTCACTTCGACATCTCAGAAGGCCAAGGCTTGGCCGAAGGCTTCTAGATGTGTGAAGAAGAAGAAAAGAAAGGGCAAGGCCAAATCATCAAAGTCTTCTTGGAAGACAAAGGAAAAATCCCAAGATGTCTGCCTACAGTGTGGCAAACGGGGTCACTGGAAGCGTGACATCCGTGAGTACAAGACACACATGAAGGAAGTGAAGGTGGGCAAGGCTCCGGCTTCAGGTATGTTTGTTATTGAAATAAATATGTCTACTTCTAGTTTTAAAAATTGGATTTTTGATTCTGGATGTGATACTCATATATGTACTGATGTGCAGGATCTGCAGATTAGCAGGAGACTGGCTTCAGGCGAGATTGACCTACGAGTTGGAAACAGGACCAGAGTCGTTGTTTTGGCTGTAGGGACTTATGTTTTGGAACTGCCCTCGGGGCATGTACTTACTTTATCAGACTGTTATTATGTACCTAGTTTGACTAGAAACATTATCTCTGTATCTTGTTTGACCCAATGCGAGTATACTTTTGTATTCCAAAACACTTAGTGTTTTTTTTTATAAAAATGATTTTGAGATATGTACAGCTGATGCTAATAATGGTCTTTATATTTTGAACATAAATGAATTTCAAACATATAACATGACAAACAAAAGGCTCAAATTAAGTAAAACAAATGAAACTTATCTGTGGCATTGTCGTCTGAGACACATTAACAAGACTCGTATATCCACACTTCCGAAGAGTGGATACTTGGACGGATTTGATCTTAATTCATATGATGTCTGTGAATCTTGTTTATTAGGAAAGATGCCTAAAACGCCATTTTGCGGTAAAGGTGTACGTGCCACTGAACTGTTAGCCCTCGTTCATAGTGACGTATGTGGGCCCATTTCTAGCAAGGCTAGAGGTAGATATGAATACTTTGTAACCTTTACGGATGATGCATCACGTTATGGTTATGTGTATCTTATTAGACACAAGTCGAAAACTTTTGAGAAATTCAAAGAGTTTCGACACGAAGTAGAAAAACAAACCGGTAAAAGTATTAAAACATTACGGTCGGACTGTGGTGGAGAATACTTGAGCAATGAGTTTCTCGATTACTTGAAAGAATATGGTATTCTTTCACAGTGGACTCCTTCCGGAACACCTCAATTAAATTGTGTGTCCGAACAGAGAAACCGAACTTTGTTAGACATGGTAAGGTCAATGATGAGTCGCACTGAGCTACCAATTTCCTTATGGGGATACGCATTGAATAATGCAATACTTATTTTGAATAAGGTTCCGTCAAAGTCTGTTGGACAGACTCCATATGAAATATTTACAGGAAAGAAACTGGGTTTCTCATTCCTGAATATTTGGGGATGCTTGGCATACGTTAAACGTTTGGATGGTACCAAACTAGAACCCAAATCGGATAAGTGCCTATTTGTAGGTTATCCTAGGGAAACCAAAGGATATTACTTCTACAACCCACAAGAGAACAAGGTATTTGTTGCTCTCCATGCGATTTTCCTCGAAAAGGAATTCCTAAATGCAGTTGTGAGTGGGAAGAAAGTAGAACTCGATGAAAATCGAAGTGATATTGTTCCTAGCACCGACTCCTTTACGGAACACGAACATTTCATCAGGGATGGGACTGTACCACAATCTTCTAATACACAAGAACAGCGTAGATCGGAGAGAGTCAGAAAACAACGTGAGAGGTATGGGTTTATGCTATCACCTCATATAGATATTAATCTTATTGAGGATAATGAGCCGGCTACGTAAGAGGAAGCGATACAAGGTATCGACTACGCTTTATGGAAATAGACCATGAATTCCGAAATGGATTCCATGTATACCAACCAAGTTTGGGCACTGGTTGATGCACCAGAAGGCGTTAAGCCGATTGGTTGTAAATGGGTCTTCAAGAAGAAGACGGACATAGATGGCAACATACAAACGTAAAAAGCTAGGCTTATAGCGAAAGGGTATCGTCAACGACATGGTGTCGATTATGACTAAACGTTTTCGCCTATTGCCATGATTAAATCCATTCGGATAATGCTTGCTATTGCTACATATTTCGATTATGAAATATTACAGATGGACGTCAAAATCACTTTCATTAACAGAAACCTTTTGGAGGATGTTTATATACAATAACCTGACGATTTTTTCGTACCAAAACATGCAAACAAGGTTTGCAAGTTAAATCGATCCATTTAAGGATTGAAGCAAGCATCGCGTTCTTGGAACCAACGTTTTGATGAGATCATAAAAGAATATGATTTCATTCAAAATGAAGATGATTCTTGTGTATATAAGAAGGTTAGTGGGAGAGCACTGACATTCATTGTCCTTTATGTAGATGATGTATTGCTTATTGGCAATGACATTCCCATGCTACAATCGGTGAAAGCTTGGCTTTCATTAAAATTCTTCTTGAAAGATCTGGGAGAAGTAGCCTTTATTCTAGGAATAAGGATCTACCGGGATAGATCTAGAAAGCTGCTTGGACTCTCCCAGAGCTCGTACATTGACAAAGTGTTGAAGAGATTCAACATGGATCAGTCTAAGAGGGGACTGCTTCCAGTGTCACATGGCGTCTCTCTATCTAAGGACTTGTGTCCTAAAACTCAAGATGAGAGAGATAACATGAGTCGGATCTCATTCGCTTCTACAGTCGGATCGATCATGTATGCCATAATACGTACACGACCTTATGTCACATATGTTTTGAGCATGTACAGTCGCTATCAGGCCGATCCTGGTGATGGTCACTAGATTACTGTTAAGAACGTCCTTAAGTATCTTAGACGATCTAAATATGATTTCTTAGTCTATGGAGATGGAGAACCTGAGGTGACTGGGTTCACCGATGCAATTTTCCAAACCGATAAAGACAACTCTAAGTCACAATCTAGGTATATATTTGTTTGAACAACGGAGCAGTGAGCTGGAAATCTTCCAAGCAAGAGACTGTTGCTGATTCAACAACAAGAGCGGAATATATCGCTGCAGCTGAGGTAGCAAAAGAAGCAGTTTGGATCCGTAAATTCCTAATTCGATTAAGAGTAGTTCTGTTAGCAGCTGAGCCCGTTCCTTTGTAATGTGACAATAACGGGGCTATAGCGCATGTTAAGGAACCATGGTTTCATCAACAATCCAAGCATGTACTTTAACGTTTCCATCTGATTCGTGAGATCATACATCGTGGCGATGTCAATATCGAAAAGATCGCTTCAGATGACAACATTGCAGATCCGCTGACGAAAGCTATCTCTCAACAAAAGTTTGAGCGACATGTACATAGTTCAGGTGTTAGATACATGAGTGATTGGCTATGAGCCAAGTGGGAGATTGTTGGACAATTATGACCCATAGCATCACTATTTGTAAAAGACATTGTGGTTTTGTACAAATTAACTATGTGACAAAGGAAATTGCTAATTTATCATTTTGTAATTGGATTACTTGAATATATATAAATGATAAAAGTCCTTATGATTAGTTCCGAATTAATAAGATATGAAACAATATTAATCCACGAATGGTTTAATCCTTAAATATCCATAGTCGTAGTATTACCGAGACTGGACATCGATAATGGGAATAGACTAGTATTACACTTGTGCGCGTTATGGAAGTCTAACGGTATAATTCTCATATATTTAAGTATAGGATACTTATGCAAGTGTGATATGATGTTCTGTTAGCCGTTGGACCGGGAACAACTTCGTACTGGATAGACCCCTCAGAATCTCATTGGTAGTATGATTATGTGTCTACGGGGATTCCAAATCAAGGTAGGTGTATGTGGTCATAACCTGAGACTTGCATCGCTAATACGTGCGACAATTAGTACGCTTTGGTTTTGGTCGTCGGGAGCTTTAACAGGTTCTGTGTATGCCTCTTCTAGGTTTACTGAGAATCGTAGTATATTGGGTGTGATGTCAAGATGGAAATATCACTTCAGTCATATGGAGAAGATGATCACGCAGGGATACAGAACTAGTACTCTTATATGCTACAGCTATCGGGATAATATGACTAGGTCATGATTATCCGATTACAGAGACTAGTTGCTAGTGATATGATATATGCTTCGTATGGGACAAACACAATTCCAGCCCTAGGCCTAGGATGTGATATCTGATACTGGATCGTAATACGCAATACATAATATATTATGACTGATATAGATTATATATTCTTCGTTGAAAATTTCTGGAGATTTGGGTAGGTGCTTTGCTAGAAGCCAACCATGTCTTGTAAATCGGTGAGAACGTGGTACGCGGTACGCACATGTCGGATAGTTCGATAACCGGATTTACTACCAACATATCCAGGGATCTCTTGGGTCGCTTCCCAAAGATTCACCGATGACATTTGACTTGAATATAATTAATATAGGATTAATTAAGAGAGATAGAAAATTAATCTAGGATTAATTGCGGCAATAATTTATCTGGGATATAATTTGAATAGAAGAGAGAACTCGATTAATTTGGAATTAATCGATTAAATAATATATTGGACATATTAATTGAAATCGGATTTCAAAGCAGAATTAAAATTGGATTTTAATTCGGGCAAATGAATTAATTTGGAATTAATTCGTAAGCGACTTTCGTAATAATTTTGCTGGGCATTATTATTTAATTAAATTAGATTTAATTACATCAAAACAGAAAATTCGTTCAATCGGATTAAACGAACCCGAGCCTGAAGTGTGTTGAGCTAGCCCACTTGAATTTTTAATTTAAGTGGTGGGGCCCACCAACTTACATCAAATGTCTACATGAGTGATGGAAGTGGTTGGGAGAATTTAATGCCTTTTTCCCTCCAACACACTTTGCCTTTTGTTAAGCTATTTGGAAAAGCATATACACATTTTACAAGTCAACTTGTAGATTTTTTTTTTTTTTTTTGGAAACAAAATATCTAAAAAAAAAAAAAAAAAAAAAACTCTCTCTTTTCTCCCTCCATTGCCGTGAACCACCTTCTTCTTCTCTTTGATTTTTGCTTCAAAAATCAAACTAGCTAGCACTTAAAGAGTCTTGTGAGGTTATAGGGAAACTCACCATTGGGTTGGATTCATTCAACAAAGCTTGGAGCTTCATCAACATACAAAGAAAGTTTTGAATCACATCCATTCAATGTAAGTTTTTTCCGCAAACTCACTTGATCATTCACACACAATATCATTACTTAGAGACCTTGGGCATGTCAAGGACACAAACAATGGTATCAGAGCCTTATCTAAGCATGATTTGAGTTTAGGGTTTATATACTTTATTTGGGGATTTTGTGCTTGGAGTATGACATTTTCAAAATTGGTTGTTTGGTTGTGTTTTGATGATGATGAATTGGATTTGTGCATCATAGGATTTGAGAAAATTGATTAGATATATTTTTCCCTAAAATCCTTCACATGGCCGAAAATAAGCCATTGTAATCTCATGGTGATTTTTTTGTTAATTTGACCATCGGATGAGTTTATGGCATAATATAAATATTGAATATTGAGCTTCTAAAGGGTCAAGTCAAAATTAAGCTCTTTAGCCGCACCAGTTATAGGCATCTGACTTGTATCTTATTGTGATCACTTTCCTATGTTTCTTTATTTCTAGTAAAGCTTCCTTAGGTGTATGTGACTGTGCTTCAGTACGCCCACTCCAAACCTCATTCCCATTATTACAAGCACAAAATATGATTGTGCTTCAGTTAGTTCACTCCAAACCTCATTCTCATTGTTACAAGCACAAAACATATCTCCTGGCAGCCTCGGGTCGATCTTCAGCTGTGTAAATATTATCGAATCTAAACATTCTCATCAGGTCGGCGGCCTCTGCATCCTCATCAGGGCCTAGGGCCCCAAACTTGGTAAGTAAAAACCCTTTTATACCCTTTTTCGTGTTTCAGAGTTCTTCGGGATTAAAAATCACCATCAACAACCACTAATAATACAAACAAATAGGGATCGGTGAGCTAACTGGAATATTTGGTGACCATTGTTCTCACACCCAGAAAGAAAGGGTAGCATGGAGCGGGTGCAGGGAAAAGGAAGAGGCAATGGTTTGGGAGCATTTTTGATAGGAAAGTGCCTGTTTTAAACATATTTAATTATTGTAAATTTCATTAGAAAAATAGAAGCACATTATAAGGTAGAAAAAAAGTCAATTTATCATACCTTATAACTTAAAATCTTGAAAAATACA
This sequence comes from Zanthoxylum bungeanum, assembly GCA_019454045.1. Lineage (NCBI taxonomy): Eukaryota > Viridiplantae > Streptophyta > Magnoliopsida > Sapindales > Rutaceae > Zanthoxylum > Zanthoxylum bungeanum. Next base: position 49,935 of record SKCR01026647.1, on the reverse strand, counting down.
TATACTTTTCAACTTTATAATGCATTATAAAAAGATAAATAAGCAAGGATCAGAGTTGAATCCAAATTTAAAATATGCAGACATTCACACATTAATTTTTTTTTCTTTATATACCCAACAAATAATGCATTTGTTTCTGAAATGTTGGAAATCCCGCTGCCAAATCAATTAATCCGAGCTTAGGTGGAACAGGTAAAACTTTCGATTGCCCCAGGTTCTTACATGAAATGCACTTCCTATATTCGAACTCATTACCTGACAACCAAGTCCTTTTGCCATCAAGCCACATCCCGAGGGACTCAAATGATGCATTCGTTAAGCATAAATATCCATATTTTAATATACAATGTCATCCTAATGAGCGAAAAATATATCAATATTTACCACCTTTTTTACCTAATATTTTGTATAGTTTCTCGAGTTTTATAAACGTTTTGATGTGTTTTTATTTATTTTACAGATAAAATAAAATAAGGAGTCAATGAAATCAATTAGGATGAAATTTGGAACAAGAAAGGTCAAAAGCTGGACTTGACATTTGGAGTTTGGAGGTGGAAACTTGAAATGACGTTCTAATAAAGTACAATTTCTGAAATTTCAACTTAGCCTAATTTTCGTATTCCGGCCATAACTTTTTACTTCGATATCAGAATGAGGTGATTTAAGTTCCAAATGAAAGAAGACTCAAAGATCTACAACTTTGATGTTCATAAAAATTTCCAATTCGGAATTTTTTAAGACCGAAATTGATGAAAAATCCAAATAGTGTTATGTGTAATTATTAAAATCATTATCAAAAAAAAAAGAAGGAAAATGACAATTTACAATTGTCAAACTTCCACCAAACATACATGTTATTTGGAGGATTTGGTGCCATGTTTGGTGCCATATTTGGTGTCATGTTTGGTGGCATGTTTGGTGTCATGTTTGGTGGAAGCCTTTATATTTGCCTATAAATAGCATTCCAAATTTGATGTAAAACTCATACTTTCTTCTGGGGAATTTCGCTAGAATACTAAGAAAAGAGTATCTTGTTTGTTTATTTTCAGCTTTCTTGTATTTTCTTTTTATTTTAACAATAATTTGTGTGTGTTTTTATTTAAGCATGAGTAGGTAACTTCTTTCTGCTGGGGTGAAAGGTGAAACTTTTATTATGATAGTTTAGATTAATCTCCCTTATTTTATAATATATAAATTATCTTAAAATTTGACTTAATTGGATAACACCTTTTTGGTCAGTTGGACTTAATTAAATTAATTTTAACCTGACTTAATTGGATACCACCTTTATGGTCGGTTGTAATTAATTAAAACATGACTTATTTGGATACCGCCTATATGGTAGGTTTGTAATATAATGCAAATTTATATATTATAATAAGAGAGAATTCTAGATTTGAAATATTAAAAGTGCATCCCCTAACCCCCAGCATTTTATTTCATAGTTTTATTTCAACTTTTAATTTTCAACTTGTTGTATGATGTTTTATTTATTTATGTCTTTAGTAGTCCTAGATATGTGTTGTAACTAAATATGTTGTCTAGGGTTGTGATGAAAACCAATTTCAATGATTTAATAAGTTGACTTTTCTTATGTCTTGTATGATGTTTTGGTTTATTTATTGATTCTAGTTCTTAATGCTTCTTGTTAATTGGCCACTAATAAGATTGATTAGGTAAACTTAAAATAAACTTGGAAAAGGGATTTTAGGTTTAGCCGGATACTCAATAACTCAAGATCACATACTCACCCTAGAGATTTCCTTCCAGGATAGGAATATACCTGTCGGGCGTGGGTAGCCATAATTGGAACTCAAACTTAATGAATTCAGAGTTTTTTAATTAACATAGGAATATAGTTAATTGTGTTTCTTTGGGTGTTTGTATCTGACCTTCGGAAGAGGTTTTTACATATCGTCGTGTTCTAGGTTAATGATGAGCAGAAGTTATATCAATATTCACCGCCTTTTTAACCTAATATTTTGTATGGTTACTAGGGTTTTATGAACGTCTTAATGTGTTTTTGTGTATTTTACAGATAATTTTGTATGATCACTCGGGTTTTATGAACGCGCACACTTCTTTACGTCACGATGTGGCTCAATTATTCAGCTGGTGACATGCGTCATCACCACGTCATCACATGTGTCATCACCACATCATCATGATGTTAGCATAATTATTGATTTGTCGATAGCCGCCATCTACTGTAGCACAACGGGTGGCAAGTGTCAACAACTCAATAAGCCACGTACATGTATCATCAATCCATGTGCGTCGCGATGCGCAAGCCCGAATTTTACCTATAAATTGAAGATGATTTCATTTTCCAAATTCATACTTTCCTTAGCTTTCTTAATAAGGAACTGGGGATTGTATCTTGTCTGTATATATTAATAGTAATGTATTTTTATTTTTAGTAGTAGTAATAATAGTTTATTTATTTTATATTTATTTTATGTTTTGTAGCTAATTTCTGCTGAGGGAAGGGTAAAACTTTTATTATGGTAATTTAGATTAATCTCCCTTAATTTATAGTATATAAATTATCTTAAAATCTGAGTTAATTGGATACCGCCTTTATGGTCGGTTGGACTTAATTAAATTAATTTTAACCTGACTTAATTAGAAACTACCTTTATGGTCGGTTGGAATTAATTAAAATATGACTTAATCAGGATACCGCCTATATGGTCGGTTGGTAATATAATGCAAATTTATATATTATAATAAGAGAGATTTCTAGATTTGAAATAGTAAAGGTTGATTCCCTAACCCCAATATTTTATTTTTAATCTAAGGAAATGATGAAGCACAATATTCACAAGTTTAATAATTGACTTTCTTTATATTATGTGTGATGCTTTGCCTTGTTTATTGAATCTTAAGCTTAATGCTTCTTGTTGCATGATCACCAAGAAGATTGATGTGGTAAACTTAAAATGAACTTGACGAAGGGATTTTAGGTTTCAGCCTTAAATTCAATAGCTCACGATCTCACTTTAGGGGAGATTGTTAGTCTCTAAGATATGCCACAAGATCCTAAATAAGATTATATGTGTGAAATAACAAACTTTGAAATCTGTCCGCTTGACCCAGAAATTGAAAGAACTATCAGACAATTAAGAAGGGAAAGGTAAGAAGATCGAGAGGCACTGATCAATATGAACAATCAAGAACCTGAACCTTTGGAAGTAGTACCACCAATTCCCATTGGAGATGAAAAATTCTGGTGGTTGATGGCTTCATATCATGTATTGTACTTCCACCTTTACCTGCAAATGCGTGTGACATCAAAACATGAATTCAGATGATACAACAATAAGAAATTGCTCCGAAAATGTCCTCACCATGAGATTGCAAAGTGGCTACAAGTCCAAACCTTCTAAAATGGGCTTTCTGGATTGATGAAAACCACAATAGATGCTGCTGGTGGAGGAGCATTAATGGCAAAAGGAGAAGATCAAGCTTGGGACTTAACTGAAGAAATGGCTAACAATAATTCCTTGTGGCCAACATAAAGGAGCATGATCCATCGAATAGCAGGAATCTACAAAGTATGGGTCAACACAACTGTGGATGTGAAGCTGGATCAGATTTGCAAATGTCTAGAAACTCTTAGCATGCAGGTTAATGCTGGATCCACAAGTTCATCATATGGAGGAGCACCAGAGGTAGAATCTTACAACCAACATGATGAGACTGTGAACTATGTCAGCAACTTCAACAGATAAGGAAACAATCCATATTCCAATACCTATAACCCAGGTTGGAGGAATCATCCCAATTTTGCATGGAGCAACACTTCAGGGTAAATGAACAATCCACCACCCCGATTCCAACAACATAATAAAAGCCATGAGTTTGAAAACGAACGAGGAATAGCAGAAGTGCTTGCCCTGATGAAAAAGAAAGAAGCCAAATATTATGCTATGTTTCAAGCCCAAGCAGTATTAAATAAAAAAAAGCAGCATCATACGATGCTATGTTTCAAAGCCAAGCAGCTTCTATAAAGGCACTGGAAAATCAAATGGGACAACTGTCCATTGCTTAGAGTTACAGACTGTAAGGTACCCTTCCTATCAACAGAGAACCAAATCCAAGGAACAGAGGGAATGAGCAATGCCAAGCGTTCACTTTGAAAAGCAGCATTGAAATCAACAAAGATATTGGAGTCAAGGCATCTACTGAGAATGTTCCAAAAGAAAGCAATGAAGCATATCTACATATGGAGGAAAAAGAGGCAAAAGAAAATGATCGAGAAAGATTTAATCTACCTCCACATTTTCCATAGCGTCTCCAGAAATAAAAACTGGATAAACAATTTGTTTGATTCCTAGAGATCTTCAAAAAGCTGCATATCAACATTCCATTTGCAGAAGAGTTAGAGTAGATGCCCATCTATGTCAAATTGATGAAATATATTCTGTCACGAAAGTGAAGATTGGGAGATTATGTGACTGTAGCATGGATAGAAGAATGTAGCGCCATCATTCAAAGGAAGCTCCCCCCAAAGTTGAAGGATCCTGGCAGTTTCACCATCCCTTGCACCATAGGAGAATATTACTTCAGTAAGGTATTGTGTGATTTAGGTGCTAGTATTAACTTGATGTCTTTTTCTATTTACAGGAAACTGCAACTTGGAGAAGCAAAGCCCACCTCAGTCACTCTGCAACTTGCTGACATATCACTCACATTTCCAAGAGGTGTAGTGGAAGATGTGTTGGACAATTATGACCCATAACATCACTATTTGTACAGAACATTGTGTTGTTGTACAAATTAACTATGTGACAAAGGAAATTGCTCTTTTATCATTTGTAATTGGATTATCGGGATATTTAAATGATAAAAGTCCATATGATTAGTTCCAGATTAATAAGATATGAGATAATATTAATCCACTAAGGTTTAATCATTAAAATATCCATAGTCGTAGTATTATCGAGATTGGACATCGATAATGCGGAATATACTGGTATTGCACTTATGCGTGTTATGGGAGCATAACGGCATAGTTCTTATATATTGAAGTATTGGATACTTATGCAAGTGTAATATGAGGTAATGTTTACCAATGGTATGGAAACAGCTTCGCTCTAGATAGACCCCTCAAAATTTCATTAGTAGTATGACTATGTGTCTATGGAAGTCCGAATCAGGGTAGGTGTATTTGGTCTTAACCTGAGACTTGCATCGCTAATACTTGTGACAATCAATATACTTTGGTTTTGGTCATCTGGGACTTTAACAGGTTCTGTGTACGCCTCTTCTGGGTATATTGAGAATCGTAGTGTATTGGGTGTGATGTCAATATGGAGATGATGATCACGCAGGATACAGAACTAGTACTCTTTAGTACTGCAGTCATCGGGATAATATGACTAGGTCATGTTTATCCGATTATAGATACTAGTTACCAGAGATCCGATATATGCTTCGTACGGGGCAGACACAATTCCAGCCCCAGGCCTAGCATGTGACATCCGATACTGGATCGCAATACGCAATACTACGTATACTATGTCTGACATAGATTATATATTCATTTAAGAATATTTCTGGAGAATTGGGTAGGCACGGTGCTTTGCTAGAAGCCAACCATGTCTCGTAAATCGATAAAAACGTAGTACAAGGTACGTACGTGTTCGGATAGTATGATTCGAACATATTATCTGCCAACATATCTAGGGATCTCATGGGTCACTTCCCGAAGATTCACCGATGACGTATGATTCGAACATAATTAATCTGGTATTAATTAAGGAGAAATTTTATATAGGATAAAATACTATTTGAAGAGAGAGAACGATTAATTTGGAATTAATCGATAAAATAATATATTCGATATATTAAACGAAATTAGATTTCGATGCGGAATTAAAATTAGATTTTAATTTGGGCAAACGAATTAATTTAGAATTAATTAGCGAGTGACATGAATTGTAATTTTGCTAGGCATAATTATTTAATTAAATTTGATTTAATTACGTCGCAAACGAAAATTCGTTAATTCAAAATTAGCGAACCCGAGCCCGGATCGTGTTTGCGGGCCCATTCGGATTTTGAATTAAAGTGGGGCCCACACACAAGTCACATCACTAGTCAACTTTGTCACTTTTTGGTTGATGGAAGTTGTTGGTAGTTGATTGTGTGTAAAACACACAAGTGTGAAATGCTTGAGTGACTTTTACCAACTTTGGAAGATTTGGTATTAGACTTTTGATTTTTGAAATCAAAAACAATTAACACACTTCATCTCATCTCTCTCTCACTCACGGCTTTGAGCAATTTTTCTCTCTATTTTTTCCTTTGGTCGAGAGTCACTAGGAAGATCAAGGGGATTTTTGTTGCAATTTTCTCCATTGCTAGCACATTCAAGGAATCATCTAAGGTGATAGGGAAACCAACCTTTGAGCTTGGAATCAACTCAAAAGCTTGGAGCTTGGATTTCATCCCCAAAGGAGGAGCTTGGCCGAATGTTGGAGGAACAATTTTTTTGTATTTGACGCATCCAATATCCGATCAAAGTGAGTATTTTCCGCATTCTTAATTTGTTGTATTCACATGGTTTCTTGCTTAATTTGATCTTGGTTTGACCTAGAAAACCCAACAATGGTATCAGAGCCATAATTGAGCATGAAATTGAATTTAGGGTTCTTAAACTTTAATTTGGGATTTTGTGATTTGAGCATGATTTCTTCAAATTGATGATTTGGTTGAGTTTGGATGATGTTAAATTGGATTTGTACATTGTTGGAATTGTGAAAAATTGATAGGATTAATTTTCCCCAATTTGTATGCCTTGGCCGAATATGATGCCCTAGGATAGCTCTTGGTGATTTTGAATTTTAGACCATTGGATGTGTTTAAAATGCATGGGATATATTAGTTTGTGATTTAATTAGATTGAAATCAAAATTGATATAAAAAGTCCCTTATTGCCGTGAGCTATAGGAAGCATTTTGGAATTGATTTTGCTTCAAATTTGTGTTGGACATAAGTTGATTAATTAAAGCATGATTAATTAGTGTAATTGGTGTTTGGAAATATTGATTTAACTAATTAATTATGGCTAATACACTTTAGTTAATTGAATTGTGATATTAGGAATTTTGGAATTTAATTAATAAGGCTTAATTTGGAATTGGGCTATTAATGTTGTATTTGGGCTTAATGGGCTTGGTTGGCCCAAGTTTAGTTTAGGATAATTGGTTGGATCCAATTGGGCCTAAAACCATTTCCATAAAGTCCAAATATGATAATTGGGCCTTTAGAAGTTTAATTAGGCCTAATGGGCCGAAATTGGTTTCTTGGCAAATAGAGTGATTCCTTACTTGGGCTTTGGTATTTGGGTTTGACCCAAATTGACCAAAGTCCATGCCTTAAGAAATTAATTAAAAGCCCATTGGACTTTAATTAAATGACATTGGATGTTAATTGGGCTTTGAGACCCATTTAGATTAGATTTGGAATCTAAGTCGTAAAGGCACATTTAAAGTGTAATTATTTAATTTGGAATTAAATAAAAAATTAGTATTGAATACGAATTAAATTGGATTTAATATTGTAGTTCGATATAATTCAAGAATTCGTACTTTGAGTACTTATTCTTAAATGAGTTGGACTCGCGCAAATCAAATCGTTGTTTGAACATTGGATGGTCATTAATCAAAGATTAATTAATTAGATTAGATTGATTGATAACATGCTTTGTGTGAATACATGGATGTGATGTATGAATAATGTATATCGGATGGATATTAGATGAGTGAGGGTAATTTTGGAAATTGTTGTAATAAATTTAGAATTTATTAAATTGGACCTGCGTTTCCAGCCTATTACCTCTTGATTCTTTGTATTTCTCTTCTCACCTATTCCCCTCAATGTAAATGAGGTTTCTTTAGAAGTGTTATGTAATTGGGTAGAAGTAAGAATAGTGCTAGCCGGAGAGAGGAAATGGAGAGATTTGTTCTAGGAACAAATTATTTTAAATATCCATCCGCATATCATTATTAATTTATTTATCGCGCCTTATTATGCTTTTAGAATGCATGCTTAAGGGTGTATGATGAGACCTAATCAAAGATAATTAATTGGTTGCCAATTACGCGAAAAACCCTCAACAAATATTAAGCGATTTCCTTCCATTGAGTGATTCTCTCTCAAGATCCAAGATTGGCACTGGTTTGTTGGCCAAAGTCAAGACCTTTATCCATCGCGGATATGTTTGAATCATGAAGGCTTTGTTCCATATCACATGTCTTTTCCAAGTTGTGATTTGTTGGCCAAAGTCAAGACCACTTCTTGTCCGTCGACATCGATTACGAAGCTTTCCAGAGTCAATGGGTCCCGCTTAACTGGAATCATTAAGCTTGTTGTGCCAAAGCCAAGGCTTAGTTGATTCAGAGGAAAAAGGTTAGGGAATATATCAGATATATTGGCATATATTATATATATGTTTCGGATTTGGATGTCCACCTACTAGATCTAGGAATTGGATGAGATCCAATTGATCTTAGAGATCTACCTAGTTAAATATCATACAGCTTGTTGTCCAAAGTCAAGGTTGTGTATTATTTAACGGGATCCTAGCCCACAAGGAAACTAGGTATCCCGAGTACCCAACAGAGGGTTAGAGGCTCGCCGAAAAATAGTGGGAGGCAAGTATTAAATTTTCAATTTCGTTTAGATACTTACCAATACGCGCTCATTTCAATTTTTCGTCATTAAAAGTTTTTTTATATATATTAGTTGGACTAATATTTAATTGTTGTTTTAATTAAACAATTGGACTGTATTCAAACTACTTAATTTATAGTTGATTATATAATTGGATTATAGTAATCAATATATTTGAATTTAACCAATCAAATAATAGTTGATTATATAGTTAGACTATAGTAATCATTATATTTGATTATACCTGAAATCGTTGATTGGATAGTTGGACTATTGGAATCAAGATAATTGAAAGATTAGCATTTGGAACATAATCCTGGGTGAGAATGTCTTTAAACGGGTTTAATTTTCAGATTGGGAATAAAACCTCAGGATAGTTCTGGGAACTGAGAAGTTATTCTATTTGATAGAGAAACCTCTTGGGCCTCAACCTGGAGTTGAGCAAATAGTAGAGCATGATTTTTGGAAGACTCATGGTGATGATAGCTTTAGTGCTCAATCCGTTATGCTTACTGCAATGACTCTTTAATTTCGTCGTCAAAACTAAGGATTAGATCCTTATACTATGATGTTGAAATTAAAGATCTTCATAGATATATTCTTAGACCTTAGAAGTACAAATTGTAAAAGAAGCTCTTTCGCTCATGAATGTCAGAGGGTATATCTGTCGAGCACTAGGTGTCGCAGATAATTGCTGACATTGATCAGCTAGGTTAGCTGGGCATTACCTACGTGGCTGAGACTACCAAAGATTTGATCTTATAGTCTCTACCCGAAAATTGGGGCAAGTTCATTATGAACCAAGAGTAAACTCTTGGAGAGTTGATGCCTATGCTCTAGAAGGCGGAGCCAGAGCTTCTAAAAGGGGCAAAGGCAAAATCATCACAATCTTTTAGGAAGACAAAGAACATATCCCAATATGTCTGCCCAAACTGTGGCAAACAGGGTCAGAGGAAGCATGACTACTGTATGGACAAGGCAGATATGAAGGAAGTGAAGGCGGGGCAAGGCTCCGGCTTCAACCATGTTTGTCATAAATATGTTCATTATTAGTTTCAAAATTGGATTTTTGATACTAGATGTGGTACATAAATATATGTACTGATGTGCGGAATTTGCTGATTAGCAGGAGACTGGCTTCAGTTGAGATATACATGCGAGTCGGAAATGGGACGAGAGTCGCTGTTTTAATCGTAGAAACCTAAGTTTATGAACTAGCCTTTGGGTATGTACTTAAATTAGGAAACTGTTATAATGTACCTAATTTGACTAGAAACATTATCTCTATATCTAAGTTTAACCCGATGCGGGTATACCTTTATATTCTAGAACACTAAGTGTTTTATTTTATAAAGATGATATTGAGATAAACACATTAGATATGAATAACATTATTTATATTTTGAATATAAATGAATCTCATATATATGACATGACAAACAAATAACTCAAACTGAATAAATCATATGAGACTTATTTGTGGCATTGTTGTCTGGGACACATTAACAAGACTCGTATATCCACACTTTCGAAGAGTGGGTACTAGGACATATTTGATTCTAATCAAATGAAGTCTACGAATCTAGATTATTAGGCAATATGCCTAAAACACCCTTTACTTGGTAAAAGTGCAAGTGCCACCGATCTGTTAGCCCTCGTTCATAGTGACGTAAGTGGGCCCATATCTAGCTAGGCTAGAGATGGACATGAATACTTTGTAACCTCTACGGATGTGGCATCGCATTATGGTTATGTGTATCTTATGAAACATAATTCAGAAACTTTTAGAGTTTCGACACGAAGTATAAAGACAGACCGGTAAAAGTATTAAAACATTACGGTCGGACCGTGATGGAAATACTTAAGCAATAAGTTTCTCGATTATTTGAAAGAGTATAGTATTCTTTCACAGTGGACTCCTCTCGGAACACCTCAATTTGACGGTGTGTCCGAACAGAGAAACCGAACTTCATTGGACATAGTAAGGTTAATTATGAGTTGCTCTGAGCTACCATTTTCCTTCTAGGGATACGCATTAAACAGTGCAATACTTATTTTGAATAAGGTTCCATAAAAATCTGTTAGACAGATTTCATATTAGATATGAACAGGAAAGAAACTGAGTTTCTCATTCCTGAAGATTTGGGAATGCTAGGCATATGTTTGGATGATACCAAACTAAAACCCAAATCGGATAAGTGCCTAATTTGTAGGTTATCCAAGGGAAACCAAAGTATAGTACTTATACAACTCACAAGAGAGCAATGTAATTGTTGCTCTCAATGCGGTTTTCCTAAGAGGAATACCCATATGCAGTGGTAAGTGGGAGGAAAGTAAAGCTCGATGAAAAATTGGAGTAATACTGTTCCAGGCACCGATTCCTTAACGGAACACAAACAGTTCATCAGGGATGAAACTGTACCACAATCTTCGAATAAACAAGAAATGCGTAAGTCGGAGAGCGTCAGAAAACAACCTGGGAGGTATGGATTTCTGATCTCACCTCATGAAGATGTCAATCTTATTGTGAAATATGAACCGGCTACGTATGAGGAAGTGATACAAGGTATCGACTCCCCATTATGGCAAAGTGCCACGATGTCCAAAATGGATTCCATGTATTCCAACCAAGTTTAGACGCTGGTTGATGTACCGGAAGGCATTGTGCCTATTGTTACTATATAAGTCTTCAAGGAAGACAAACATGGATGGCAACATACCAACGTGCAAAGCTAGGCTTGTAGCAAAAAAGGGTATCGTTATCAACACTGTGTCGATTACGACGAAACCTTTTACTTGTTGCCATGGTTAAATCCATTTGGATAATGCTTGCTAATGTTGCATGTTTCATTTATGAAATATGGCAGCTGAACGTCAAAACCGCTTTCCTTAAACGGAAACATTTCGGAGGATGTTTACAACATCCTGACGGTTTTGTCATACCAAAACATGTAAACAAGGTTTGCAAGTTAAATCGATCCATTTATGGATTGAAGCAAGCATTGGGTTATTGGAACTATCATTTTGATGTAATCATAATGGTATATGATTTAATTCAAAACGAAAAATGATTTTTGTGTATATAAGGAGGTTAGTGGGAGAGCACTGATGGTGATTGTCCTAAACAATGATGATATATCATTTCTTGGAAATGATGTTCCCATAATAGAATCGGTGAAAGCTTGGCTTTCATGAAAAAATCTACGTAGAATACTTGGGAGAGACAAGTATTATTCTAGGAATAAGGATCTAGTGGGATAGATCTAAAAGTTGTTGGCACTCTCCGAGAACTCGTACATTGAAAAATATGTACGCGACATGGTGTCTCATATGCTTTGAGCATATGGAGTCACAATCAGGCCAATCCAAGTGATAGTCACTGGATTAAAGTTAAGAACATCCTTAAGTATCTTAGATGATCTAAGGATGCTGATGTGTGGTATTTATATCACTATTTCCCACTAATTTGACCTAATATTTCGTATAGTTTCTCAAGTTTTGTGAACGTTTTGATGTATTTTGTGTTATTTTGCAGATAAATAAAGTTTGGAAAGCATTGGAGGCAATTTGGGGCAAAAACGGACAAAAATGCGTCAACAGGGATATTTTGGTCTTTAACGCGTCGCGACGCTGAAGACTTGCGCGTCGTGACGTCTAAAATGCGCCGAACAGTGCTAACGTGCGCCGGGTCCACAAATCAGAATCTGAGAAAAGTTTGACTTTGCTAAAATACACCGTGCCACGTGTCACCATCACAGCCGATCTGCTAACCTGCGCCGTGCCACGTGTCAGCATCCTACGGTGCCGACAGTCGCCATCGCCATCGCCACGTGTGCCACGTGTCATTCAAGGTCATTTCCATGTCATCAGCCACGTCAGCAAGTCAACAAGTCAACATTGCCACCTCACGTGCCACATCATCATCAGCCAATCAGGAAGTGACACGTGTCGCAATTCTACGGTGCCGACAGTCTCTTTCCCACGTCGTCGCCACGTCACTGCCACGTCATCGCCACGTCAGCATCGATAATTGAGTATCTAATCCTTATCTGACACGTGGCGGATAAGAATCTCAGCGACCAATCAAAAGCCGCCACGTGTCACAATAATTGAAGCCCAACCACTCTGCCACGTGTCACCTTATCAGCTTATCCAGAATCTTCAAACCGGCGAACCAGAGTTTGCCACGTCGATAAAAGTTGGCGTAGCGACCCTGAGGCCCTGGCGTCGCGACGCTGGAAGCCTACCGAGGCCTATAAATTGAGCTCGAGATTTCAGAATTGAATGTACCACTCTCTCTCTTCTATTCTATCTAAAGAGAGAGTTTCTCTCTCTAGATTCTTTAGTTTTTTAGTTTTTTTTTAGTTTTTTAATTTTTAGTTTTGTAAATAATTTTAATTACGTTTTGTGATAATAGTAATTTAATTTTTACTTTTTACTTTTTACAGTTTTACTATTTACCATGAGGAGGTAACTTCTCCAGCTAGGGTGAAAGGTAATTCTTTTACTGTTACTATTTAGATTAATCTCCCTTAAAAATAATATATTCACTATTTAAAATATTGACTTAAAAAGGATACCGCCAGATTGGTCGGTTAGTAATTCATTTTAATATGGTTTAAACCTGACTAATAAAGGATACCGCCAGATTGGTCGGTTGGTAATTTAATTTTGGTTCCGCCTTTATGGCTGGTTGGACTTAATTTGACTTAATCAGGTTACCGCCTATATGGCTGGTTGGAAAAAGAATCACAAGTCTATATATTATTTTATAGGAGATATCTAAATTAGTAGTAGTAAAAGTAATTACTTTTACCTTAGCATTTTATTTTATTTTACTTTTCAGTTTTACTTTATGTCTTTTACTTTTCATTATTTTTACTTTATGTCTTTTATTTTATTTAAGTTTTTACTAGCCCTAGTTATGTGTTAGTTATCTGGAGTTGTGATGAATTCTAATATCACCGGTTTATAAGGGCTTATTTTATAGTTTGGGTAATTTAAAGGTTTACTTATTAAGTCTTAAACTTAATGCTTCTTGTTGTCTGATCACCAATAAGATTGATGTGGTAAATCTAAAATGAACTAGACATAGGGATTTTAGGTTTCAGCCTTAGACTTAATAGCCCACGATCTTCCTTGAGGATAGATAACCCTTTAATATATTTCCTTACAGGATAGGAATATACCTGTCGGGCGGGGGTAGCCATAATTGGAACTTAAACTTAATGAATCCAGATAATTTGGTTGACATAGACATATGGTTCAATTGGGTTAAACTGGGTATTTGCGTCTGACCATCGATAGAGGCTTTTGCATAATTTAGTGTTCCAGGTTAGTAAACTGATTTATTACGCAAGCATAAAATAATCACTTCATCTTTTAAAAGATATTAGAAGGATTCACAACCCTAGATCTTTGTGTCTTTTGTTATTTTCCTTAGTATTTTCTTTTGTCTTTTTATTTATTTATTTATTTTGTAAAACCACTTTCAACCAGTCAAACAATCATTCTCTTCACCCTCAATTAGATATTTGTAAATAAATAGATTCAATAATTACGACAGTAGGAAATAAGTCATCGTGGGATCGATATTTTTATACTACTTGAACGATACGTGCGCTTACGTTATACGCGTGTGTTTGCACCGGTCAAGTTTTTGGCGCCGTTGCCGGGGACTTATATTTCTTGAGTTATTAATTTTGAAGCTATCTAATTTACTTATATCTAATTTTCTTTATCTGTAATTTTTATCTCTTTCTTTTGTTTTCAGGTGATTAAAAGATGGAACATTATTGGGAGATTGAAAGATCAAGAGCTTTACTAGAATATACACCCCAAATCTGGGAGCAACAGTCCGGTTTTCTGAGGCATGTTGTCCAGCCCAACAATTATCACTGGATGCCAGAACCAAGCAATGCTACATTTGCTCATCAGAAAGAAATGGGGAGATGTGTAATTTGTGATGGTAACCACCCGAGCGATCAATGTATTTATCTTTCAGAGTGGCAGAATTATCAGAATCATTCAAGGTACGAAGAACCGTCATATTTTCCATCTCATCCACCATCTACCTTCGATCTTCATCAACAAAAAAAACCATCCAAGGAAGATCAGTTGATTCACACGCTCATGCATTGGCTCGAAGAACGGGAAGCTCAATTAGATACACAAATTCAGAGACAATCAGAATTCATTCAGAGGATGACATATCAAATGAGACAATTCACAGAAAACCAGAACTACATACCTTAAGAACCAGTTTCAGATGACACTGATGAAGCCTTCGAATACCAATCATTTCACAATGACACTTCAACAGAGGAGGAGGCTGAGCAGTATCAACAACCAGAGGTATCAGTTCAGGAGCCCGAACCGGAGCCCGAACCGGCAAAGTCTCAATTTGACTTTTATTATTCAGATTCTGACGAGGATGAAGCTGATCTATTTGTACCAACTACACCAACAACGGAGGATCAAACTTTCAATCCTCAAAATGAAGATCTTGGAGCATGCTTTACCATGATGTTTGAAGAATATCTACCTGAACCATCCATTCCAGTCGTATCATAGGATGAAAACCTAATGTCAGAAACATCTTTACATCCTTAGGCAGATATTTATGGAGCATGCATTTCACAGATGACGGATAAAGAATTAAATACAAAAATTTTAAAATTCATCTGTGAAGAAAAGGTGGAGCAAGAAACAGAGCAAATGGAGGAGCAAATGTCTGACCTTAATAAAGATCCAGAGCATTCAGGAGAAACATCGCTATTTTGGGGAGTACAAATTAAAGATATCAACCAGAAGCTTGACATAATGGAATTTCCATTCCAAGTCAAGCATCATACGAGACCTCCTGATTTTCTTTATTTCTTTGCAGAAACCACTGGAACAACAAGGAGTAAAAAGATGGCACGAGCACTGAATGAGACACAACTCTTTTTGCCACTTTACCGTTGGAAAAGACCCTTCAAAAGCAACGCTCACGGGATTGTCTTTAATCGGACATCTAAAACGACATTGAAACCTCCTTAACAGATGAATTTCAGTCACTTCTGGCTGAAGACGTAAAATTTAGCGCTAGCATGGAGGCAACCCATGCAATTTGTTGTAATATTTTTTTTCATATTTTGTGTGAACTTTTTAATTTTGTGTGTCATTTTTGTAGGGAAAGGCACAAACGAAGCATTTTCAGACAGAAGGAATTGTTTTTGGCAATCAGGAAGAAAAGAGCTAATTCATTTTTGATGGCTGAGTAAAGAATGAAATCTTGAGACGCATCCTAATGAATTTATACTAAGTGAGTAGCGTATTGCGTACACAATTCCGTTGCCTTAATTATTGCTTTGATTCGCTTTTCTGATGTAATTATCTTTATTTTCGTTGACATGATCCAGACTTTTTGACCTTTCACGATTTCTTTTGTTGTTTAGCTAACAATCGTCCTTTGGAAGATATTAGTGCTATTATTACTCACCCTTTTTCAGGTACTATAAATTCAGCCCGTCATTACATTTTTGAAGGCATCTTGATTTGAAAAAGAAATACATAAAAAATGGAAGCCACTTCAAGAAGACGAGTTGAAAACATCTGTTTGTTTTGCGGTAGTAGTGTTGGTGTTAAGCCACAATACGTAGAAGTAGCACATGAATTGGGTCGAGTCTTAGCTGCAAGGAATATGCACTTAATATATGGCGGAGGAAATCTTGGACTTATGGGGATCGTTTCAAAGGCTGTACAAGAAGGAGGCAGTAACGTTTTGGGAATCATCCCAAAACCTTTGGCAGAGGCAAATCTTATTGGATCATTAAACGGAGAGGAACTGATCGTGCCAGGTATGTCTGAACGACTGGTAGAAATGATTAACCGTGCTGATGCTTTTATCGCTTTGCCAGGTGGCTTGGGTACATTGGAGGAAATTTTTATAGTTCTATCTTGGGCGAACCTGAACATACACCAGAAACTGCTTGGACTTCTCAACATTGATGGATTTTATGATTTTCTTTGTGTGTTTCTTGATGATGCTCGGAGAAATGGGTTCGTGTCAAAACCTATGAAGAACTCCTCTTCACTGCCAGAACTGCTCCGGATCTAATAGACCAACTCATAGCCTATGAACCACAAGTTGACCCTATCCTTTCAAAGATAAATTGGTCCGAGGACGATCGTGGTAAGAGGCGTCGGATTAATCTGGATCTTAACCTTTAATTTCCTGTAGATTTCAGCTAACCAGGTACGACCTTCTTAACTCTCCTTTTACTGTTTAAGACATTGGGGACAATGTCTCATTTAGCTTTGGGGGAGGAAATTAGTTGATTAGTACCTTGTTTTTAGTTTGTATGTTTTTTTATTTTTAGTCCAAAATTTTTCGAAAAATACTAAAAAATTGAAAAATTTTCAAAAATTACAAAAATATTTGTGTTTTTATTTTGACTAAAAAGGTGAAATTGGTAAGAGATAGCTGAGTAAGGAGTTTCCACTCCTGAGACGTATCTCAAACCTATTTCGAAACAAGTTAATTTTTGTTTATTTTATTTTGAATTATTTAATTTGTAAATTCTCCATAAAACTGACTAAAAGGAATCTTCATATGCTCAATTGACAGATATTATCAACATATATAGTAACATACGGACATGAGCTAAAATTGAAAAGTTTGTAATATTCAGTGCTCTAGTTTAATTAGAGGAAACATCTCAAAAAGCAATGGAGTAAAAAAAAAAAAAAAAAAAAGTCTGAGATCCGAGTTATTAAGTCTGTAAGGGTGTTTTAACACCTAGTGCCCTAAAACCAACTGGTTTGGGAGTCATTGGCCCAAAGCTCGTTACATGGATCGAAGATGCTGCAAAAATATATATATTTGAAGTCTGAGTAATTAAGTCTGTAGGGGTGTCTTAACACCTGGTGCCCTAAAACCAACTGGTTTGGGAGTCACTGACCCAACACTCGCTACATAGATGGAAGATATTGTATATAAATAAAAAATAGAGAAAAAAATCAAAGAAAAAATCAGAAAAATGAGAAAAATTATTCCATTGCTTCAAAAAGGTGTGAAATCTGATAGAACTTTAGGACAAAAATATTACTCTCTTATCAACTACACTTGTGACTGTTGTGGGCAAAAAAAAATGAATTGATTAATATTTTGTTAGCTGTGTATATGGAGAATGGTAAAAATAATCGGAGAATTTACTTATTCAGTAATTTAGAATAAAACAAAACAACTAGTAACTTGGAGTAGAAGTTTCACCTGATTAGTCACTAACATCTTTATTCTCTTTTCGCTTGTCTTTTTGCTTTTGTGTGCATTAGTTTTATTAACTTTTTACTTTTGTAAAATGTTTGTGGGTATCATTGCTGTAAACCCTCACGAGACTACAACTCGTCCACTAGGGACACCTAGGGTTTTAAAGGCTTGTTACATATGCTAAATGCAACTGTGATCCCTACGAAAGTGGCTTAGTTAATTTATTTATGTTATTTTACTCTATGTTTTGCTCGAGGACTAGCAAAATGTTAGGTTTGGGGGTGTGAAAAGTGGTATTTATATCACTATTTCCCACTCATTTGACCTAATATTTAGTATAGTTTCTCGAGTTTTGTAAACGTTTTGATGTATTTTGTGTTATTTTGCAGATAAATAAAGTTTGGAAAGCATTGGAGGCAATTTGGGGCAAAAACGGACAAAAATGCGTCAACAGGGATATTTTGGTCTTTAGCGAGTCGTGACGTCTAAAATGCGCCGAAAATTGCTAACGTGCGCCGGGTCCACAAATCAGAATCTGAGAAAAGTTTGACTTTGCTAAAATGCACCGTGCCACGTGTCACCATCACAGCCGATCTGCTAACATGCGCCGTGCCACGTGTCAGCATCCTACGGTGCCGACAGTCGCCATCGCTATCGCCACGTGTCATTCAAGGTCATTTCCATGTCATCAGCCACGTCAGCAAGTCAACAAGTCAACATTGCCACCTCACGTGCCACATCATCATCAGCCAATCAGGAAGTGACACGTGTCGCAATTCTACGGTGTCGACAGTCTCTTTCCCACGTGTCGCCACATCACCGCCACGTCATCGCCACGTCAGCATCAATAATTGAGTATCTAATCCTTATCTGACACGTGGCGGATAAGAATCTCAGCGACCAATCAGAAGCCGCCACGTGTCACAATAATTGAAGCCCAACCACTCTGCGACGTGTCACCTTATCAGCTTATCCAGAATCTTCAAACCGGCGAACCAGAGCTTGCCACGTCGACAAAAGTTAGCGTATTGATGCTGAAGGCCCTGGCGTCACGACGCTGGAAGCCTACCGAGGCCTATAAATTGAGCTCGAGATTTCAGAATTGAATGTACCACACTCTCTCTTCTATTCTATCTAAAGAGAGAGTTTCTCTCTCTAGATTCTTTAGTTTTTAGTTTTTTTTAGTTTTTAGTTTTTAGTTTTTAGTTTTGTAAATAATTTTAATTACGTTTTGTGATAATAGTAATTTAATTTTTACTTTTTACTTTTTACAGTTTTTACTATTTACCATGAGGAGGTAACTTCTCCAGCTAGGGTGAAAGGTAATTCTTTTACTGTTACTATTTAGATTAATATTCCTTAAAAATAATATATTCACTATTTAAAATATTGACTTAAAAAGGATACCGCCAGATTGGTCGGTTGGTAGTTCATTTTAATCTGGTTTAAACCTGACTAATAAAGGATACCGCCAGATTGGTCGGTTGGTAATTTAATTTTGGTTCCGCCTTTATGGCTGGTTGGACTTAATTTGACTTAATCAGGTTACCGCCTATATGGCTGGTTGGAAAAAGAATCACAAGTCTATATATTATTTTATGGGAGATATCTAAATTAGTAGTAGTAAAATTAATTCCTTTTACCTTAGCATTTTATTTTATTTTACTTTTCAGTTTTACTTTATGTCTTTTACTTTTCATTATTTTTACTTTATGTCTTTTATTTTATTTAAGATTTTACTAGCCCTAGTTATGTGTTAGTTATCTGGAGTTGTGATAAATTCTAATATCACCGGTTTATAAGGGGTTATTTTATAGTTTGGGTAATTTAAAGGTTTACTTATTAAGTCTTAAGCTTAATGCTTCTTGTTATCTGATCACCAATAAGATTGATGTTGTAAATCTAAAATGAACTAGACATAGGGATTTTAGGTTTCAGCCTTAGACTTAATAGCCCACGATCTTCCTTGAGGATAGATAACCCTTTAATAGATTTCCTTACAGGATAGGAATATACCTGTCGGGCGGGGGTAGACATAATTGGAACTTAAACTTAATAAATCCAGATAATTTGGTTGACATAGACATATGGTTCAATTGGATTAAACTGGGTATTTGCGTCTGTCCATCGATAGAGGCTTTTGCATAATTTAGTGTTCCAGGTTAGTAAACTGATTTATTACGCAAACATAAAATAATCACTTCATCTTTTAAAAGATATTAGAATGATTCACAACCCTAGATCTTTGTGTCTTTTGTTATTTTCCTTAGTATTTTCTTTTGTCTTTTTATTTATTTATTTATTTTGTAAAACCACTTTCAACCAGTCAAACAATCATTCTCTTCACCCTCAATTAGATATTTGTAAATAAATAGATTCAATAATTAATAACAACAGTAGGAATTAAGTCCTCGTGGGATCGATATTTTTATACTACTTGAACGATACGTGCGCTTGCGTTATACGCGTGTGTTTGCACCTGTCAGATGCGTTCTTAATTTATGGAGGAGGAGAATTTAAAGTGGCTAGGTTCACCGTTGCAAGTTTCGAAACTGACAAAAGTGACTATAAGTCGTAATAAGGGTACTATATAGTTTAAATAATGGAACAGTGAACTGGAAATCTTCCAAGCAAGATACTGTTGCCAAATAAACAACAAAAGCGGAATATTACTACAACTGAGGCAGCAAAAGAAGCAATTTTGGATCTGTAAAATTCCTAATTAGATTAGGAGTAGTTCTGTTAGCAGCTGAGCTAGGATACATCACAGGCTAAAGAATTAATGGTCTCATCAACGATCCATATATATACTTCAATTATTTCATCTGATTCGTCGGATCATACATCGTGGTGATGTGATGATCGAATAAATCGCATCAGATGATAACATTGCAAATCCGCTGACGAAAACAGTTCTCAGCAGAAGTTTGAGTGACCCCTATATAGTTCAAGTGGGAGATTGTTGGACAATTATGACCCATATCATCACTATTTGTACAGAACATTGTGTTGTTGTACAAATTAACTATGTGACAAAGGAAATTGCTCTTTTATCATTTGTAATTGGATTACCGGGATATATAAATGTTAAATGTCCATATGATTAGTTCCGGATTAATAAGATATAAGACAGTATTAATCCATTAAGGTTTAATCATTAAAATATCCCTAGTCGTAGTATTATCGAGATTGGACATCGATAATGCGAAATGAACTAGTATTGCACTTGTGCGTGTTATGGGAGCATAATGACATAGTTGTCATATATTTAAGTATTGGATACTTATGCAAGTGTAATAGGAGGTTGTGTTTACCGATGGTATGGAAACAGCTTCGCTCCAGATAGACCCCTTCGAATTCCATTGGTAGTATGACTATGTGTCTATGGAAGTCCGAATCAAGGTAGGTATATTTGGTCTTAACCTGAGACTTGCATAGCTAATACTTGCGACAATCAATATACTTTGATTTTGGTCGTCCGGGACTTTAACAGGTTATGTGTACGCCTCTTCTGGGTATATTGAGAATCGTAGTGTATTGGGTGTGATGTCAAGATGGAAGTATCACTCCATTCATATGGAAATGATGATCATGCGGGATACGGAACTAGTACTCTTTAGTACTGCAGTCATCGGGATAATATGACTAGGTCATGTTTATCCGATTATAGAGACTAGTTACCAGAGATCCGATATATGCTTTGTACGGGGTAGACACAATTCCAGCCCCAGGCCTAACATGTGACATCTGATACTGGATCGCAATACGCAATACTACGTATACTACGCCTGATATAGATTATATATTCCTTTAAGAATATTTCTGGAGAATTGGGTAATCACGGTGCTTTGCTTGAAGCCAACCATGTCTCGTAAATCGGTAAAAATGTAGTACAAGGTACGTACGTGTTCGGATAGTCCGATGACCGGATTTACTGCCAACATATCCAGGAATCTCATGGGTCGCTTCCCGAAGATTCACCAATGACGTATGATTCGAACATAATTTATCTGGGATTAATTACGGAGATATTTTATCTAGGATAAAATACTATTTGAAGAGAGAGAATGATTAATTTGGAATTAATCGATAAAATAATATATTCGATATATTAAACGAAATTCGATTTCGATGCAAAATTAAAAGTATATTTTAATTCGGGCAAACGAATTAATTTAGAATTAATTTGCGAGCGACGTGAATAGTAATTTTGCTAGGAATAATTATTTAATTAAATTTGATTTAATTACGTCGCAACGGAAAATTCGTTAATTCGGAATTAGTGAACCCGAACCTGGATCGTGTTTGCGGGCCCACTCGGATTTTAAATTAAAGTGGGGCCCACACACAAGTCACATCACTAGTCAACTTTATTACTTTTTGGTTGATGGAAGTTGTTGGTAGTTGATTGTGTGTAAAACACACAAGTGTGAAATGGTTGAGTGACTTTTACTAACTTTGGAAGATTTGGTATTAGACTTTTGATTTTTGAAATAAAAAACAATTAACACACTTCATCTCATCTCTCTCTCACTCACGGCTTTGTGCCATTTTTCTCTCTATTTTTCCTTTGGCAGAGAGTCACTAGGAAGATCAATGGTATTTTTATTGCAATTTTCTCCATTGCTAGCACATTCAAGGAATCATCTAAGGTGATAGGGAAACCAACCTTTGAGCTTGGAATCAACTCAAAAGCTTGGAGTTTGGATTTCATCCCCAAATGAGGAGCTTGGACGAAAGTTGGAGGAACAATTTTTTGTATTTGACGCATCCAATATCCGATCAAAGTGAGTATTTTCCATATTCTTACTTTGTTGTATTCACATGATTTCTTGCTTAATTTGATCTTGGTTTGACCTAGAAAACCCAACAAGATGTGTTTGTCAAAGTCTACAATTCATTTTCCCAGCAGGTTTCATTGTATTTGACATGGAGAAAGACAAATATGTACCCATCATTCTCGGAAGACCAATCTTGACTACAGGTCGAACCATCATTGATGTACAAAAAGGTGAACTAACCATGAGGGTGCAGGACCAAGAAATAAAATTCAATGTTTTCAAAGCCATGTAATTTCCAAATGATGAACGAGATGAGGAATGTTTCAGACTTGATGTAATATTTAGTATCATCTAGAACACAGATGCAATGCAACTTTCCATTGACAAACTTGAAGCATGCATCACCAACATGACTGATAGAGAATGAGATGATGAGATTCTGGAATGTATCAACTATCTTGATGGAGCCTCTCGCTTCAGATCGACACCACAGGTGGAAATGTTGGAACTATCAAAAAAGAGCAAGTTAAGCCCTCAATAGAAGAACCACCGCAGCTGGAACTAAAGCCACTTCTGAGCCATCTCAGGTATGCATACTTGGAAAACTCTTCTGATTTACTTGTTATTATTTCTTCGTCGCTAACATGGGTGTAGGAAGATAAGTTGTGGAGAGAGCATAAAAGAGCTATTGGCTGGACTATAACAAACATTCGAGGCATCAATCCATCATTTTGCATGCATAAAATCTTGATGAACGATGAGTAAAAAGCCACAATGGAGCATCAATGAAGACTGAATCCAGTAATGAAGGAAGTAGTAAAGAAAGAAATCATCAAATGGTTGGATGCATGCATTATTTACCCAATCTCTGACAGCTCTTGGATAAGTCCTATGCAATGTGTACCCAAGAAAGAGGGAGTGACTGTAGTCACAAATGAAAAGAATGAGCTGATTCCGACAAGGACCGTGACTGGATGGAAAGTACGCATGGACTACAGGAAATTGAACAAAGCCATACAAAATGATCATTTCCCGCTACCACTCATTGACCAGATGTTAGACAGACTAACGATTTATGATTTCTGTTGCTTTCTAGATGGATACTCAGGATACAATCAGATTGCCATCGCCTTAGAAGATTATGAGAAAACTATTTTCACATGCTCGTATGGTTCTTTTACTTTCCGCAAGATGCCATTTGGACTCTGTAATACTCCTGCCATGTTTCAATGATGCATGATGGCTATCTTTTCAGACATGATATAACAAAGCATGGAAGTCTTCATGGATGACTTCTCAGTGTTTGGAGACTCATTCGACCACTGCTTGCAGAATATGGGAAAAGTGTTACAACAATGTGAAGATACCAATTTGGTACTCAATCAGGAGAAATGTCACTTCATGGTGTAGGAAGGCATCATCCTAAGATATCAGATCTCACAGAAGGGAATCGAGGTAGACAAAGTAAAGATTGACACTATAGAGAAACTACCTCCACCATCATCAGTCAAAGGGATTCGAAGTTTTCTTGGGCTTGCAGGATTTTATAGGAGATTCATCAAAGATTTCTCTAAGATTGCTAAACCATTATGCAATCTGCTGGAGAAAGACATGCCTTTCTACTTCACCAAGGAATGCCACCATGCTTTTGAGATCTTGAAAGAGAAGTTGGTCTCTACTCTCATCATAGTAGCATTAGATTGGATACTCCCATTTGAAGTGATGTGTGATGCCAATGATTTTACAGTAGGTGCAGTTTTGGGACAACGAAAGGCGAAGGCATTTCACACTATTTACTTTGACAACAAAACTTTGAATGAAGCACAACTCAACTACACAACAACTGAAAATGAGTTACTTGCAGTTTTGTTTTGTTTATGATAAATTTCGTTCTTATTTACTGGGTCCCAAGGTGGTGGTCTACACAGATCATTCAGCAATCAAATACTTGATCGTGAAGAAATATTCGAAGCCCAGATTGATCCATTGGGTGCTTTTATTACAAGAATTTGACGTGGAGATCCGAGAGAGGAATGGGACAAAAAATCAAGTTGCAGATCACTTGTCGAGA
Source organism: Zanthoxylum bungeanum (assembly GCA_019454045.1). NCBI lineage: Eukaryota > Viridiplantae > Streptophyta > Magnoliopsida > Sapindales > Rutaceae > Zanthoxylum > Zanthoxylum bungeanum. The sequence continues at coordinate 25,148 of SKCR01026647.1, read as the reverse complement.
CTCGAAAGTTGAGGTACAACTGGCAATGAACTGACAATTAATGAAACTTTTCCAGATGAACAGTTGTTTGCCATCAAACAGCAGGAAGTCCCATGGTATGCTGACTCTGTGAATTACATAGTATCGGGGAAATGGCCGTTGGAGATGACACATCAACAAAGAAAGAAATTCTTCAAAGAAGTCAAGCACTATGTCTAGGATGAGCCGTACCTATTCAAAAGTTGTGCTGATCAGTTAGTACGGCGTTGTGTACCACAAGAGGAGGTTAATAGTGTCTTGCAGCATTATCATTCATCTTCATATCGCGGACACTTTAATGGAGACAAAACTGCTGCCAAAGTGCTGCAATTAGGTTTGTTCTGGCCCACCTTGTTTAAAGATGCTCACTTATTTGTTCTTCAATGTGATAGGTGCCAGAGAACGGGAAATATTTTGAGGAGAAATTGAGGACCTCTTCAAGGCATTCTCGAAGTGGAGATATTTGATGTATGGGGGATTGATTTTATGGGACCATTTATTCTATTATATGGAAACCTGTACATTCTAGTTGTAGTAGACTACGTCTCTAAATGGGTAGAAGCAACATCACTACCATCAAATGACTTCAAAATGGTGTTAAAATTCCTCAAAAATAATATTTTCACTCACTTCGGAACACCTCGGGCAATCATCAGTGATGGTGAAACGCACTTCTGCAATAAGTACTTTGATGCTCTCTTTGCCAAATACAGAGTAACTCACAAAGTTGCCACTGCTTACCATCTGTAGTCAAGTGGTCATGTTGAAGTTTCCAACAGAGAAATCAAAAGAATCTTGGAGAGAACTGTTTGTTCAACGAGAAATGACTGGTACAAAAAACTGGATGATGCATTATGGGCATACCAAACAGCTTCCAAGACACCCATTGGAATGTCCCCATACCGACTAGTGTTTGGAAAGGCATTCCATTTGCATGTGGAGGTCGAACATAAAGCGTATTGGGCACTGAAGAAGCTGAATTTTGATCTTCAAGCAGTGGGGAAGAAACGACTCTTACAATTGAATGAATTAGAGGAATTTCGCCTCCATGCTTATGAGAATGCCAAACTGTATAAAGAAAAGACCAAGAAGTGGCATGACCAGAAAATAGTGTGCAGACAACTGGAACCAGGGTAGCGGGGTATTGTTATACAACTCAAGGTTGAAATTTTTCCCTGGCAAGCTGAAATCACGGTGGTAAGGTCTATTTGTGATTACCCAAGTGTTACCTACGGAGTAGTTGAGATACATAACTCCAGCTCCAACAACACATTCAAGGTCAACATCCAACATGTCAAGCACTATTGGGGAGAATCATTTGAGCGACAAAAAAGAGTCTCACACTGGCAAATCTAGCCTAACATTTGGGAAGTCATGTCTAGCTGACGACGTATATATTGAGATTTTGTGTGTTTAATTTTTGTAGGAAAAATCACTGACATGATGAAAGACGCTCTCGCAAAACTTCACAAGCATTTTCCTTCTCTCCCTAAAAACTCTCTAATGAAAGTCTACAAAGCATGCATTGAAAGAATGAGGATTCTGATGATCCAAGATATTCCTAATGATAGTCGTTGGATAATTGAAGCACGAGTTCATTTGGCAGGTGAGTCATCTAACTCTTTTATTTCATTTGTGCCTGGTTTAGGAAAAAACAGCTATGCTAAGAAAAGAAGAGCTAAAAAATTAGGTGTTTGTTATAAATGTGCATGTTGTACATGCAATACTCGTTGTCGTTCTTTAGGAATAGTGTCTGGTAATCGCGAAGATAAAATAAAATTCATTAGGGATGGCATGAGTAAGGAGTCAATAGATGACATATCATTGACTCTTGAGACACATCTCGGTGGATATGTCTATCACGTAATTCACAATTTACATACACAGTTTCGAAGAAAAAGACAACAATTGAGTCTCAGGAATCTGACTTTAAAAGATCGTGTTTGCCAATTTATAAGAAAATTGGATGGGAAGCTTGTCCCTAACCCATAGAGGTCATTTAAGTCGTTACTTCATGTACATATTATTGTTTTAATTTCTTTGTCTTTAACTAATAATTGTGATTTGTTTTTTTATTTTCTTTCATTTTCGCCGACAAGATTCAGACTTTTGACTTTCACGATTTATTTTACTATTCAACTAATAATTGTCATTTGGCAGGTACTAATGCTATTATTACTCACCCTTTTTCAGGATCTATAAATCCAGCTCGTCATTGCTCTCTTCAACACATCCAGATTAGAGAGACTAAAAAAAAATGGAAGCAACTTCAAGAAGACGAGTCATTAACATCTGTGTGTTTTGTGGGACTAGTTCTAGATCTAAACCATAATTTTTTTGAGGTAGCAAAAGATTTAGGTAGAGTCATGGTAGAGAGGAATATGCACTTAGTATATGGCAGTGGCTATTTTAGACTGATGGGTTACGTTTCAAAGCCTGAACAGGAATGAGGTAGTCAAGTTTTGGGGATCATTCCAAAACCTTTGGCAGACGCAAATCTTATCATAAAATCAAACGGAGATGAATGTATAGTGTTAGGTATGTCCAAACGATTTATTGAAATGATTAATCGTGCTGATGCTTTTATTGCTTTGCCAAGTGACTTAAACAAGATGGAGGAAATTTTCACAGTGATATCTTGGGCGAACTTGAACATACACCAGAAACCAATTGGACTGTTTAATGTTGATGGATTTTTTGACTTTCTTTTTGTGTTTCTTGAAGATGCCAGGAGAAATAGGTTCCCTTCAAAACCCGTAAAAGATATCATATTCACTGCCAGAACAACCAATAATTTAATTGACCAACTCTGGACATTTGAACCAAATATTGACCCGATCCTTTCCAAATTGAACTGGTCTGATAATGATCGTGGTAAGAAGCGTCGGATAAATATGGAACTTAACCTTTAGTTTTCTTTTTAGATGTAGAATTCCACGCTAACCAGGTATTGTCTTCTAAACTCTTATTCTTCTTTTTAGACATTGGGGACAATGTCTCAATTAGGTTGGGAGAGGGAATAGTTGACTGGTGTCTTGTTTTTATTTCTCTTTGTGTTGTTTTTGCTTTGTTGTTTTCATTCAAAAATTCAAAATAAAAAAATAAAATAAAAAAAAATTGATTTTTTTTATGTTTTAAACTTTACTAACCAAGTAGAATTGTGTTTTAAGATAGTTGTGTAAGGAGTTTCCACTCCTGAGATGTATCTCAGCCTAATTCGTAACTTGTTAATTTTTATTTATTTCCTTTTAAATTATTTAAATTCGTAAATTCTCCATAATGTTGACTAAAATTGGAACTTCATATGCTAATTTGACATGTATTATCAACATACATGGTAACATACGAACATGTGTTGTATGTGAAAGTTCATAATATTCAGTGCTATAGTTTATTGGAGGAAGCATCTGAAAGCGATGGAATAAAATAAAAATTAAAAATATGTATATAAATAATTAACCATACTTTTACTTAGTAACCGGACGTCTTGCCTCAATAAGTAGTGATTGTTCACGTCAAACGGTAAAAGCTTGAGTTACTAATAATAAAGTTTATACTTAGTAACCAGATGTCTTGCCTCAGTAAGCAGCGATTGTTCGCATCAAATGGTAGAACTTTTAACATCTTAGATCCGAGTAATTAAGTCTGTGGGGGTATCTTAACACCTAGTGCCCTAAAGTCAACTGGTTTGGGAGTCATTGGCCCAAAGCTCGCTACAAGGATTAAAGATGTTATTAAAAAAATTGTACATAAAAATCCATTGCCAAAAAGGTGTGAATTCTAATATAACTTTAGGACAAAAATATTACTCTCTTTTCAACTACACTTATGAATATTGTGGGCACAATGAATTGATTAATACCTTGTTAGTTGTGTATATGGAGAGTGGTAAAAATAATCGGAGAATTTACTTATTTGGTAATTTAGAATGAAAGAAAACAACTAATAACTTGGATAATAATTTCACTTATTTAGTCATTGATAAGTGTATGAAAGTGTACTTTGAACATCGCTAACTCGGCTTAATTATCATGTATTTAATCTTACTTATAGTTTATTTTATGTTTTATTATTAGGAAGCAATTGAACATGAATATTGTATCAATTACATATGTTTCGGGACCTTGCGGACGCATCAGAAGCGAGCAGAAATGAAGGAATCATTCTCCTACCTTGGTAAATTTGATGTACTAATTAGATTAGTATAGGAAAATCAATGTAAAATATTTTTATGTTATATGTATGTTTATTTCCAATTGTTTGAATAACATGTCATATAGCCTAGGGTGCCTACTCTTGCATTTTACATGCCATAACATGTTTTAGATGCATTATCATTATAGACATGAAATATGATTTTATGTGATTTAAAATGTTTAAATTAGATTATGATATGCATGGAAATCAATTAATTGGATTAATTGGATTTATGGTTTAAAATTTGAATTCTAACGTATTGGGCTTAATTAGTGCATAATAAATTCCATTGTTATATAGGATGGAAACCCATATATAAATTCCATAGCTGAATCCGAATGGATGGTAATATGGTCTGCACTCGGGATACAATTCCACGTACCATTGTATTTTATAACACACTAAGATTAATTAAATAGTTTAATACAAATCTTGACTTCTTTAGGATTCTAAAATTTTTAAACCTATTAGTGTTCTATTATTTTAAGAGTTAAAATATAATTGGTCACTAATACCACTCTAATTAAATTGGTTTAATTGAGTAATAGTATTAGTAGAGACTAATGAAAATTAGTGATATAAATTTTAAGAGTTAAAATTGGTTAGGTCACTAATGTTGAACTAGTGTTAATAATAGTTATGATTTAGCCGCCATAAATTTATTCACACTAGTTAAATTATAATATTAGATATTTTATAAATATAAACCTTAATTTTAAAATAGTGAGTGCGATCTCCGTTGTTAGTCCGAAAACGTGAGATTCAAAATGCACCTAGAGACGACTTTGTTTTCGTCCCCCTACGGATGGTGTCCATTTTGGGTCAATATCAGGTTTGGATTCCGAGAGGATAAGGATTCTAGATGTATCTTGTGAACTGACCTACCCTACGGCGGCACTTCACTCGTTAAGTCCAAGAATCCCGAAATAAAGGGTCACACTCACAAAGGAATAATTAACTGTTAATAAAATTCTTGATCAAATGAAACGGTAGTTATTTAATATAGGAATAAGAGTTATTCCCGCATATATTAATCGACTGAGATTGTCTCGATCTATCATGCAAGTACTTGACCTACCCTACAGCGGCAGTTACTTGTGGGATGATAGATTTCCGTGGCATAGTCATTTTGTTAGGTTTCTAATTCGTTATTCATGGTTTATGCATCATGTTTCATTTTATGCCAAAATTATTTGATAATTTTGATATGCGATGAATAAATTTTAAATGCATGTTTATTTTATTTTTCAACCATGGTTTCTTAAATTATTTCCATACTCTCAAACGATAAATTAACGGGAGAAAATTATGTTAAGTGGAAAGGTAACATGAAAGCTATCCTGGTCTGCAAAGACCTGAAGTTTGTCTTGACGGAGGAGAGTCCACCCGAGCCGGCCAGAAATGATGGCCAAGTGTTCGCGATACCTACCAGAAATGGGTCGCAGTGAATGAGAAAGCTTGCTGCTACTTGCTAGCAGGGATGTTTGAGGTTATTGCTGTAAAGCATGAACCTATGGCTTTAGCATCTCAGATGATGGAGTCATTGTAGGGCATGTTTGGGCAGCCTTCAGAGCGTCAACGTCATGAGGCCATGGTCTCAGCGATGACTGCTAGGATGAAGGATGGGACATCAATCTGAGAGCACGCCTTGGGGATGATGACCTATCTCAACACCGCTGAAACCCATGGAGCTCGTATTGACAAGTGTAGCCAGGTGACCATGATTATAGAAACTCTTCCGAAGATTTTCTTGCAGTTTAGAAGCAACTATGTTATGAACAAGTTGACTTTTACTTTGACCCAACTGCTAAATAAGCTCACCCATTACGAGTCCATGCTTGTGGATCCTCGTAAGTCCGGTGCTGAGGCAAATGTTGCCGAGTCTTCTAAATTTGCAAAGATGAAGAAGAATAGCACTAGGAAGGCTAAGGCAAAGCCCATGAAGAAGAAGAACAACAAGAAAGGCTTCAAGGATTCCAAGCCTAAGGGAAAATGTTTCCACTGCAACAAGAATGGGCATTGGAAAAGGAATTGTCCTAAATACCTTGCTAGGCTAAAGGAGAAAAAGGAAACAGGTAAATATGATTTACTCGTTATCGAATCTCTATTAGTGGAGGATGATAAATTCGCCTGGATTGTTGACTCTGAAGTCACTAACCATGTTTGTTCTTTTTTGCAGCTACTTGATTCATGGAGGGACTTTGCTGAAGGTGACTACACCATGAGGGTCGGGAGAGGGGATGCCGTTTCAGCAAGAGCAGTGGGAGTTTCCAGTTTAAATTTCACAAATAATAGTTATTTAAATTTGAAAGATGGGTTATTCATTCCTGGTTTTCGCAGGAATTTGATTTCTGTTTCTAAGCTTTTGAATGATGGTTATTCAGTTTATTTTTATAGCAATTTATTTATTATTGGTAGGAATGGATTGACCATATGCACATGAAACTCAGAAAATAACTTATATGTGTCAAGACCGTTAAAACATAGGTCTCTACTCAACGCTAAAAATATTTAAGGTTGAGAAACCTAAAACTAAACGGCCAAATATTTCTCACGATGACACATAACTTTGGCATCTTAGACTTGGTCATATCAACCTTGACCGGATAGACAGATTGATAAAGAATGGAGCCTTGAACTAGTTAAAGCTCGAAACATTACCAGTTTACGAATCCTGTTTAGAAGCAAAAATGACCAAGAGACCTTTTACTGGAAAAGGTATAAGAGCCAGTCAACCACTTAAGCTAATACATTCGGACGTTTGCGGACCGATGAATGTAAGAGCCCGAGGTGGTTATGAATACTTCGTCATATTAATTGACGACTATTCTAGATATGGGTATGTTTACCTAATTCATCACAAATCGGATACTTTTGAAAAGTTCAAAGAGTATCATGCTGAGGTTGAGAACCAGTTAGGTAAAACAATCAAGACTCTACGATCAGATCGTGGAGAAGAATACCTTGACAGAGATTTCAAGGAATTCTTAGTTGAACATGAGATAGTATCCCAACTCACATCACCTGGAACACCACAGCACAATTGTGTTGTAGAAAGGAGAAATCGGACCCTACTATACATGATGAGATATATGTTTAGTTATAGCTCACTACCTAGTTCGTTATGGGGATATGCACTGTAAACTGCAATGTATATTCTTAACATAGTTCCATCTAAGTCTGTTCCTAATACTCCCTTAGAGTTGTGGAATGGTCGTACAACTAGTTTACGAAATTTCCGCATATGGGGGTGTCCAACACATGTGCTGAAGAATAAGACTACAAAGTTGGAGCCACGTTCTCAAGTGTGCCTATTTGTAGGCTATCATAAGGAGACTAGGGGTGGATTCTTCTATAGTCATGATGATAACAAAGTATTTGTATCGACAAATGCTACGTTTCTAGAGAAGGACTATATGAGGGAGTTCAAGCCTCGAAGTAAGGTGTTACTCGAGGAGTTACTTACCGGTTTGACCAACACACCATTGTCACCTTCAACATCTGAGATTCATATGCAAGTTCGTCAGAATGATCTACCACCTAGACGCAGTGGGAGGGTTGTAAGACAACCTGATCGCTACCTTGGGGTTGGAGTGGCACAAGTTGTTGCATCCAGCGATGGTACAGATGATCCATTGACCTATCATAGTGCAATGGATGATTCTGACAGAGAGGAATGGCTCAAAGCCATGAACCTAGAGATGGAGTCCATGTACTCCAACTTGATCTGGGAACTTGTAGACCAACCTGATGGGGTGAAACCCATAGGTTGCAAGTGGATCTATAAGAGGAAGAGGGGAGAAGATGGGAAGGTACAGACCTTCAAGGCCAGGCTAGTGGCCAAGGGTTATACCCAGAAAGAGGGAGTTGACTATAAGGAAACTTTCTCGCTAATAACCATGCTCAAATCCATTCGCACTCTTCTATCTATTACCGCATATTATGACTATGAAATTTGGCAAATGGATATCAAGACTGCATTCTTGAATAGCAATCTTGACGAGAGTATCTATATGGTACAACCAGAAGGGTTCATAGACCAAGGTCAAGAGCAAAAGGTTTGCAGGCTGCAAAGGTCCATTTATGGACTTCGGCAGGCATCTCGATCTTGGAATATAAGATTTGATACCATAATCAAGTCTTATAATTTTGGCAGAATGTTGATGAGCCTTGTGTATACAAACGCATCGTTGACGGGAAGGTGGATTTTCTTGTTTTATACGTCGATGATATTTTACTCATTGGAAGTAAAGATATTATCGGACGTGAAAACCTGGCTAGCTAACCAATTCCAAATGAAAGATTTGGGAGAGGCCATTTATGTTCTTGGGATTCAGATACTTCGGGATCGTAAGAAATAACATTTAGCTTTGTCTCAAGCATCCTATATCGAAAATATCCTTGTGCGATTTAGGATGCCGAATTCCAAGAAAGGCAATCTGCCTTATCGGCAAGGAATTCATTTGTCAAAGGAACAGTCTCCTAAGACACCTCAAGATGTTGAGGAAATGAGACATATCCCATACGCCTCAGCAATTGGTAGTCTCATGTATGCTATGTTATGCACGAGACCGGACATCTATTTTACAATGGGAGTAGTCAGTAGGTTTCAGTCAAACCCAGGATTGGATCACTGGGTGGCTGTCAAACACATTCTCATGTATCTTAAGAGAACGAGAGATTATATGCTTGTGTATTCCGGTGAGGATATGATCCTAAGGGGATATACAGACTCTGATTTTCAGACAGATGTCAATTCTAGGAAATCAGCATCTGGATCAGTGTTTACCCTATGTGGTGGGGCTATAGTATGGCGGAGTATAAAGCAATCTTGCATTGCTGACTCCATCATGGAGGCTGAATATGTAGCAGCTTGTGAAGCAGCTAAGGAAGCAGTCTGGCTCCGTAAATTCTTGGGAGATCTGAAAGTTGTTCCAGATATGGATAGACCACTCACACTTAATTGTGATAATAGTGGTACAGTGGAAAACTCCAAAGAACAAGAAGCCATAAGAGGGGAAAACATATAGAGAGGAAATATCATCTCATCAGGGAGATAGTGCAGAGAGGAGACTTTACCGTCACAAAGATTGCATCCGTAGAGAACCTGACTGATCCATTTACAAAGACCTTATCGGCTAAAGTTTTTGAAGGTCACCTAGATGGTATAGGATTATGTGACATGTCCCATTTGCTCTAGTGCAAGTGGGAGATTGTTGGGATGTATGCCATAGAGCTACATATGATGTAAACGGCTTTATGTGTTTTGAAATAAAATGATGCATTATTTATTTATCAAAGTGTTTGTTTAATTTTCGCGTATTATAAATTATCTTGAATACCCTAGATTACTTATGTACCTTCAGACTTAGTGTATGAGTGTCATACACAAGAGGATTTAAGTCTAAAGTCAGTAATCTTAAATAGTTCATAGAGAGCAAAAAAAGCGGGTACTTTGTTTGTGGTTTATCTATAGCTGCGGTCCATTCTATATTTGTATGGCGACATTGATCCGGGATCGTCCATGTAGAGACATGAGAATGGAGGCACCTTGTATGATGTGATCATATAGGACTGGACCTAGATGGAAATGACATTATTTTAATATCTGTTAAACAAATAAAGTCATTTCGATCTACTATGCTCATATATGGATTAATCTTAATCCTGAGTGTACTACAAACTCATGCATGGTAGGCTATGTCCTTTGATTTACAAATGTGAGGTTGGTGTAGCAGTCCCGACCAATAGCTAGGTACTTTGGGGGCATGGTCTATTGTGTAGCTGGGAATGTTTTACATAGACATGGAGTTCACACCTTCTTGCGAGAAGTACAAGAGTATCTTTCTTAAGGGTTGATTCAGTGCTTGAATGATTTGAGCGCTCAAGTCTTTCTATTACGAATAGAAAGATTAAAATTAATCGTTATGAATAAATCATTCATTAGAGAATCAATGGTACTTAAGGTAAAAATAATTAGAGGGGTATAACAGACATTATGAATCGGCTCTAATTACAAGATACTCATGAAGGGTTAATCTATATGCAATGACTATATCGATAGACACCGACTTGGTTCGGCTTAATATATCATCTGCGGCAACGAGAGTGCAGCTTTGGGTTTTTAATGGAATAACCCGAAGTTAATAATTCGAAATATTTATTTAAAAGTTTAATTAATATTTCGAGATTATTGGAGCTCGGAACCTTAGGTCCATTTGGTCCCCGTGCTAGCTCGATTTACTATAGCGGATTTAGTATAATTGGATAGTTCAATTTTATACTCACATATGTATAAATATTATTAATATGATTAATAATATTATTTGTCACACTTGGAACTATATATTAAAAGTTAATATATGGTTTATATAATAAATGATTATATGATAATTGATTATTATTTATTATTAAACTATATTTAATATAATTTGAATGAAGGCTACTATTGGAATTCCAAATTTGGGTTTTGGAAACCCTTTGAATTGAATTTGGAAGTTACACCTTTATGAAAGGTAGTAACTCTTTGATTTTGTAACATATATTTTAATTATGGAATTAAATACTTAATGTTACAAAATTATCTATTATTCCTAGTGTTGGCCGAATTTCAAAGGAAAATGTGGGGAAGAGTTTTTGGAAAATAAACATCTTAAATTGGATGTTACAACTCTTAAAGAGGAATTTTAAATTATCATTAAGATGGTGATTATGTAATATTGGATGTTACAAAATTATTAAAAAAGATGCCCCCTGGCCGAATTTCACACATGGAGAAATATGAAGGGTTTTGTTTTATTTTATAAAATTAAACCCTAAGTATAAAAAGAAAAATATGATTTTTCTTTTGGCTAAGCCTCTCATTCTAACCCTAGCCACATTTGTTCTTCTTCCAAATCCTGTCAATTGTTGAGAAATAAAAATAAGAATAAAAGAAATATCAAAATAAAAAATAAAAGTTGTTTGTGTGACTTAATCTCTAAACCGTTAGAGATTATTTTATTAGTCTTGCCCACACAAGTATTCATTGGTAACGAGACATAGCACGGAATACTTTGTAGTGTCGAACTTTATTTCATCTTCATCTTATTTTCTTGTTCACGGCAGTGAGGCTAAATATTGCTCACTGCCGCCCCTTTGGTTGGTGAAACGGAACCCGGTTTTTTACTTGGGGCTGTTTTCAAGTAAAAAAATCAGAACCAAAACACAGCCAATGTCCACGCAATTTTAGGTGCTATTCTGGAGTGTGTTGGGCGCATTTCGGGTGCTAAAACAGTCCAGTTTTGTGATGACGTTCAGGGGCTGTTTCGGGGCTGAAATTTGGCTTAAAATAGTAGCGAACTTTCAGTGGTCCTGCTGGTTCCATTCGACATTAAAGGAGAAGCGCAGAAATTTTTTTCAAGTCCGATCCATGTGCCTAAGACGTTTCTGCTGCTCGAGGAAAGCGTTTCCTACAATGATCGACTAACTTTGGCATTTGAAAGAACCCATAACTTGATGGACCACCAATTGTGAGTTGCTATTTATGAACACATTTCTTACACCAATGTCGATTAATATTTCTAATCCTATGATCAGGGCCTCATATTCGATCTGGTTGTTTATATAATTTTCCCTTAATGTGAAAAAGAATTGGTACTTTCGTCATATGGGTTAACTATGAGGATTCCTATCCTTACTTCGCTGGATGTTTTGGACCCATCGAAAAACAGAGACTAGGGCTTTAGATCACAATCATATATCTCTAACTCAATTTCTCTAGCCGTGCTCATATAGGGGTGATCAGTCAGGAAATCTAATAGAGCTTGGTTATTTACTGTTTTTTATAGTACGTGTTGAATTTCGAATTTAGATAATATCAAAGACTAAAATCCTACTCCCTAATGCAAAATTAGATGAGAAAATATTATTTTATAACATTAATTTTTGAAACCAAATACAAAGTGACAGGCCGTAAGTAGGCCTTTAACTTTGTACAAGAAAAATACAAGGCCAAAAATAACTTCTCCATCGGAGAATAATTATATTCATACTTTAACAATTTTCTATTGAGGTAATAAATGGCTCTTTCCTCGCCCATGTTGTTGTCATGCTCAGTCATGTTGGCTATTAACATTTCTTTAGGCGAAATGTACAACTTCATTGGTCGTTTTTGTATTGGCGACTCGACACCAGAACCGATGGTCTTATGAGATAAATCTTCAGGCTATCAAAAGCCTCTTAATGTTCTTTATTCCAGACAAAGACATCATGATCTTTAAGCCTTAGTAGTGATGAGAAGGCTTTAGTTATTCCTGCATAGTTATAAATAAACCTTTTTAGAAAATTAACTAGCCCTAGGAATATTTGCCCCTCTTTTTTATTACTTAGGGGTTTGGCCTCTAAAATGGCCATAGCTTTGTTTTTTCCAATCTCGATTCTTCTCTTATGAACAAGGAAACCTTAGAAATTCCCCTCACTTACTCCAAAGGCACACTTCAAAGGATTCAACTTAAACTTAAACTTCCTAATTCATTCAAATGATTATTTCAACTAATCGAAGTGTTCTTCTATTTTCATTGACTTGACCACTAAATCATCCATATATGCTTCTACAAAATCAGTGATCACGCCCTGGAAAATCAATTTTGTGGCCCTTTGGTATGTTGCTCTTGCATTTTTGGTCCGAGCGACATGACTACCCACTCAAAACATCATAAAGCCTCTAGATATCTGAAGCCAGTTTTATGAATGTCATCCTCAGGAATATAAATTTGATTATATCCTGAGTATCAATCCATAAAAAAATGTATCTTATATCTGACAGTTGAATCTACCAAAGAATATAATGTAGGCATATGATACTCGCCCTTAGGTGTCACTAAATTTAAGTTCTGAAAGTCTATACATATTCTGAACTTGCCATTATTTTTCATAATTGGGACAATGTTGGACACAAATTCTACTAATATGGTCATTCTAATGAATTTTGCCTCTAATAAACGTTCAATTTCCTTTTTGATTTCAAACAATATTTTAGAAGCGAACCTTCTAGGTGGTTGCTTATGCGGTTTATAATTCGACTTAATAGGTAATTTATGTTCTATTAGATTTTTATTTAAGTTGGACATTTCTTCATATTCATATGCAAAACAATATGTATAATCTTTTTAAACAGAGATGAGTTTATTACCTACCTCCGCATCTAGCATCTGACTGATATAGGTAGGGTGATTCTCCCTAAGATTTCCAAGACTGACCTCTTCAAATAGATCTTGTGCTTTTGCGAAACCTATTTTCTGATGCTCATCCAACATACACCTAAGTCTTCAATATATCATTCGGAACTTCATTTTTCAAGATAATCAATCTTATAAGCTTCCTCTTTTATCCGATACTCTATATGTTACATGCCAATTTTTCTCTCAAGGCCGAAATCGCGGCTTACTTACAAAATTCTTATTCAAGTTCTTAATAATAAGTCATAAATTTGGCTAGGCTTGCCACGAGTGCGGCATATTCCTCAAGTTTCTTTGCTACCATCATTTGCAATATTGGATTTTAGTCTATTACAGCTTTTCGAAGGCCACAATGTTTGGCCTCACTCATGTGAAGAGGTCTGTTAGGAATTTGGCAGAATATAACTCATCATTATGTGTAACGACAGTGACATCTTGTCTTTCATTTACCATTCAGACCAGTCCATAGTTTCCTTCATATATATAGTATTTTGTAAAATTCATTTCTACTGTGAATAGTCTGTTATCTGCGTGTATTACTTTAGCTTCATCCAAAAGACTAAGCATTGATGGAGAGATAAAAGAATGTATTGGCTCTTATGATTCCAGTCTCATCCTAGGAGTACATTGTAACTAGTAGGTCTATCAATGGCAAAAAACACGGATGTTCTAGTTGTGCTTCCAATATGTATGTCTAGTGGAACGACCCCTCTTGTCGTCGTAGCTCCCTTATTGAAGCTTGTCAAGACTACTTCTATTAAGATGAGATATGCTTCTGATTTTGCGAACTTTTTTAGCATTCGCAATGGATGGCATTGATGGTTGCTCTATTATCGATCAATAACTTGGAAACAGACACCATGTTCACATTTGCCTTTACGTATAATGACCTAAAATGTTTTTTTCATTTACTATAGGGGTATTTGAAATATCACCCTCGTGGTCGACTCTATTTCTATTTTTATTCTTATTTTTTTCATCATTAATCGCTTAGAGATTTTTGGCCTGGACAGAAAAAATATCTTCCACTTGTTACTTGGGTTCGTCTAAATCCCATCCTGAAGGCGGTAGAGGTAGCGCACTGCTGGACGAAGCCCTACCATCAAAACTTCTGGTTGATGTAGCTCGTGGTACTCTCCGCCTTAATTTGGGCTTTCCATATAATATATAGTATTGAAAATATCACGTGTCTTCTCCCTCGGGTGCCTACTGTTGAATTCACTACCTCATATAACTCATTCAAGAGTCGATTCTATGATATCCTCCTTCTACGTGCTTCAACAAGTAAATCAATCTCTTCTTCGATTTCTGTCATCTCATCCTCTTGGAGTTCTTCTACTTCTACTAGAGTAAAGGCTGATGCTTCTATTTATTCGGTGCTATAGACATCTTCCTCCATATTTTGAATTTACCTCTTTTTCATTCAAAATGTCTCTGGTAAAAAATAGTAATTGGCCACAATGGGTGGCATGCTACCAAATTTGATAATGATAGGGGGTTCTCCAGCATGTCATTCTCTATTCTGCCACATCGATCAAATCTCATCTGCTCTCCGTATTCTGGAGTCTGCTTAGTTTATGTGGGGATATTTTTGGGCTTCCCCTCGACTATCTTATCATCACCTTTACTTGTCATAACACTTGACAAGTGTGAGAATTTGTGGCGGTCTGCTCCATACATCTAGCGCATTATTCGGTCGTAATTCCTTTGATGATATCTCAACCGTATCCTTGTCATTTAATCAATAGGAATTATCCTCCCAATTTGCTTGTTATGTGAATATCAAACGTTGGACCTACGCAGTTGTGGTTAGAGAGTTCTGACATTCTAGATTAAATTTGAATATTCCCTATCGAACATTGGGGCGAAGGTTCCCAGATACCACACTTTGATAGGCCTATTTGGTGTATGTTTTATTTCACAGGTTTCCTCCAATTCTTTCATCCATTTTAATTTATTCCGGCAATGGATGCATAATCCTTCTTGGCAGTTCCCTTTCTCCCTGGACTCGGTCAATCAAACAGGTCAGGATGCTATTCGTCTTGTCTTTGTCCAATACTAATTTAAATCTTAATAGGCTCATTTTGATTAAGTCCAAATTAATCATATTCATTTCCACTGGCTTGGGAACGGGTTCTTGTACATGGCCATCTTCTCTTTATTTTCGAATGTGATTCATCTTGACTTAATAGCATCCTGCAACACATTCCAAAATACAAGATAATTGTAAGTTAAGTGAGACCATGCATTATGCGATTTACAATTTTTTTTACCCCAAATTTGTTCAGGGTTAGGAAATTTATACCGATAGTTTAACCTAATTTGCATGTCTTTAAATAACTGGTCAAATATAGCATTTGCTTTGGTCACATCAAACAAGAATGATCTACCATTTCTACTTTCTGAAGTTGAACTGGAATTTTTCAACTCTTATCTTTGGTTCGGGAAAGACCCTACATACGTAAGACTATTATTCGACTAGCTCGGCCAAACATAAGTCGGCCTGATTAGCTTCTAAAGGGGTTTTATGGCAGAAATCAGGTAACACAGCGGAACAGTGGAAAATCAAAATTTTCCGATTTCAAACCTTGTCTCGGATCAATTAAATAAACTTATTTATTTAATTACCCAATTATCAAATTATGAAATATTACACAAGAAATCAAATTTTTGTGTAATTACCAAATTACCCCAAAACTTTGTATTTAATTCATTTTAGTCCTAAATTGTTTGAAATAATTTTGGATGATTCTAAATCATTTCTAAGATGAATTTAACATGTCATACACATCAAAAATCAAATTGTAACATGAATCCTAAATTTTTGACAAAAGGCGTGAGCCCCCCTCTCTTTGGCCAAATTATGCATTGTGCATTGTACAACACATCAAGATGATATCCAATCAACATAAGATTTTATATGCATCATATACACATCCAAATACACAACGTAAATGAAAAATCCCAAAATTTGGAAGTGGTCTTAAACCCTAATTTTTCAATTTCATCAAATTGGACAAATTAGACCAAATTAGTAAAAACCAACATTTCAATCATGTTTCTTCCACACCAATCAAGCCTCACCAAAATGAAATAACTATAGAACAAATCTAGGTCATTTAAGAGTGGGTCAATAAATCTAGAATTGCAACAAGTTTCTAAAACCATCAAAAGAACGCTTATTAACTCATTAGTAACATTTTATGATCTTTATACATGCATAACCCTATCATCAAACTTCCATCCAACAAAAACACAAAGAATAAATAATAGAAAAACAAGAGAACATCATAGTATGTAGCCTAGAACACAAGGAACATTTTCCTCTCTAATAGTAAGTTGGAGGAAGTTACTAAAAATCCAAGCTTTTCTCATTTTTCTTTTTCTTTCTCTCAAGCTTCTTTGTTTTCTATCAATGGAGTTTTTGATAAGTGTTTTGACTTAATGAAACCCTAAATGAAAACAAAACAATATATACTGAAAATTCAAGCCTTGGCCGAAAATGTGGTATGAGGAAAATATCATGATATTTTTCAATTGTTTCATTTAAAGCCTTTATCAACTTGCAACTTTAATCAGCAAATAATTTAATGAAATAAAGTAAGTCAACAAAAGCAACTAAGTCATTAAATAAAATATCATAATCTTAGATATTTATATTTTTAATTAATTTAATTATTTAACAATTAAATAATTAATTTAATTATTTAACAATTAAATAATTAAATAATTATTTAAATACAAATATATTAAATATATGTATTATATTTACATTAAATATCAAATACATATATATTAATGATATTATTCAAATATCTCAATTTGACAATTAATTAATGTGTATTTGATAAAATCTAACATTAAATGCAAACACACAAAAATTAAGAAATGACTATTGGGTCCCTACACATATACTTTTGCGTTTAACCTTTAAACGACTTATAAATAATCAATAGTATTTATAAATATTGCCCTAGTGCTGTACGAGTATATTTCATTAGTCAGACTCTCTAGATTCAGGCATATCCGTCATGAAATCCAATTTTGTGTCCATAATTTACCCACCCGTAAATTATGACGACCACGGATAAACTCGCTGAATCATACAAGTCGAGGTCATGGAAAATGTATAATTCCTCCGTCACAGGTATCCGGATATATCCCAGAGATATAGATGTAAACGTCAAATATCTATATGGACAATCATGTCGACGTCTCTATTAACAATCTCTAAAAGAACACTTAGAACTAACTTCTAAAGTGTACCACGGGCCCATGGTTTTTATCTGATTGCTAATCATATGGACTACATATGCTCTATACATGGAACTGACGGATCCTATCTCGATACACACAGGACACCCTGAGGATCTATCCAAACCCAAGGAACAGACAGAGGTATGATCTAAATAGATCGGTGACGTGACTACCATCTAAGTGTGGAAGATGTCTCATGCGCCCACAGTGGAATCTCAAGTCGAAGAATCACAAGTGCTACTCAACCCGAGAAGATTCTTATTGACGTTGGTGTACCATCCATTAAGAATCTTTGGTGAGTCGTTCAGTGTCTATCTGCTATAAACACCTACACGTCTATACGAGTCTCTAAGACTCATGGTTCATTGAGAATCCATTGGAATCATATATTCCAGTATACGACATGTACCGGTCTCAACGAGTTTACTATACTGACCAAGTAGTGTAAACATTGACCAGGAACAGTCTGAGAATGACAAAGTCATGATACAACTCAATGTCAGTTGCGACGCTTTTGCAACAGCATCATGACTAGTCTTTCTAAGGTCATTACGTCTTTACCATATTTAAAAGATATATTATATTACAGAATCGTCTTATATTATTTATAATAATAACGTTTTACAGTAGTATTCCAAAGAAATACAACCGAGAATTGGCGCTCTGTGCACCAACCCCAACAAAACCTCCCACTTGCTCTTGTGCCAATAATGATTGTATCTAATACCCATCGACTCCACGTGGTTATCAAACAACTTCGGAGGTATGGCCTTCGTCGGCGGGTCTGCTACATTATCTTCATTCGGTACTTTGCACACGACAATATCCCCTCGCGACACAATCTCTCGAATGATGTGGTACTTGCGTTTCACATGCTTCGACTTCTAATGCACCCTCAGTTCCTTTGCTTGCGTAATGGCTCCAGTATTATCACAGTATAACGGAATCACATTCTTGATACTTGGGACAACTCCCAATCCTGTGTTAAAGTTCTTTATCCACACAGCCTCTTTTGCAGCTTCAGAAGCTGTAATATATTCTGCCTCAGTGGTGGAATCTACTGTTGACCCATGTTTGGAACTCTTCCAACAAACTGCACCTCCGTTAAGGGTGAATATGAATCCAGATGTAGACTTTCTATCATTGGGATCCGATTGGAAATAGGAATCCGTATACCCGTTAACTTGCAGTTCGTTTCCTCCGTAAATTATTAACTTTTCCTTAGTACCTTTTAGATACTTTAGGATATGTTTAATGGCCATCCAATGGTCATTACCTAGATTGGACTGATATCGACTAGTTACGCTAATAGCGAAACTGATATCAGGCCTTGTACATAACATGCCATACATTATGCTACCCAAACATGAAACATAAGGTTGTTTAGACATTCTAACCTTCTCATCTTCTGTTTGTGGACTCATCTTCTTTGAAAGATGATTCCCATGTCTGAACGGTATGTTTGTTGTCTTACAGTTACCAAAATTATACCGTTCCAAGATCTTATCTATGTACGTTGATTGGGATAACCCAATCAGCCTAATTTGTCTATCTCTATAGAGTTTTATCCCTAAAACATAGGAAGCTTCTCTCAGGTCCTTCATGGAGAAATTCTTACAGAGGTATGCTTTGACGCTTTGTAACATACCTAAATCATTCCCAATGATTAGGATGTTATCAACATATAAGACTAAAAATACGACCATGCTCCCACTGGCCTTCTGATACACACATGATTCTTTCGAATTCTTGAGAAAACCAGACGATCTAATAATCTCATCGAATCGAAGATTCCAATTTCGTGAAGCTTGTTTAAGTCCATAAATGGACTTCTTAAGCTTACATATCATACCCGAGTTTTCGCTAGACGCAAAACCTTCCGGCTGTTCCATATAGATTTCTTCATCAAGAAATCCATTTAGAAAAGTCGTTTTGACATCCTTTTGCCAAATATCGTAGCCATGATACGCAACTATAGAAAGCAAAATCCGAATAGACTTAAGCATTGCTACTGGTGAAAGAGTTTCATCGTAGTCGACGCCATGTTGCTGCGTGTAACCTTTTGCTACCAGTCGGGCTTTGTAAGTTTCAACCTTACCGTCAGGCCCTCACTTCCTCTTGTAAACCCATTTACAATCGAAAAATTCCTTCGGGAAGCGGAACCAAGTCCCAAACTTGATTCTCATGCATTGAGTCTATCTCGGATTTCATTGCACTTTTCCATTTCACGGAGTCGATGTCCAACATTGATTCTCTATAGGTAAAAGGATCTTTCTCTTCAACTAAGAGAATATCTATATTCTTTTCTTGTATCAAATACAAGCGTTCAGGAGGTCTAGATACCCTTTCTGACCTACATAGTGTGTGTGTTGAAGGTCCTTCATCTACTTGAACTTCAGGTTCCTCCGTTGGTTCGTTGTTTTCAGGTTGGACTTCATCAAGTTCAATCTGTCTATGATTACCACCTTCTGACAAAAATTATACTTCTAGAAATTTTACGAAGCGAGCTACGAACATATTTCGATGCTCGGTATCATAGAACAGATATCGCCTCGTATTCGAAGGATATCTGACAAACCTAAACTTTTGCCCTCGAGGCAAAAACTTATCTTGCTGAGTCACCATGACATAGGCAGGACAACCTCAAACCTTAATATAACTAAGATTTGGTCTCCTGCCGAACCATAAATCATACGGAATCGTAGGAACAGCTTTTGAAGGAATCTTATTCAAAAGATGTGCAGCTGTTAAAAAGAGAGTAGCCTCATAAGAAATAGGGCAAATCTGTGAAATTCAACAATGATCATACTATATCCAATAAAGTTCAATTTCTCCTCTCAGACACTTCATTGTGTTGTGAAGTACCTAGAGGAGTATATTGAGCGAGAATCACATTTTCCTTCATATAATCAATGAACTTACCACTCATATATTCTCCGCCTCGATCAGATCAAAGGCATTTAATATATTGACCAGTTTGTTTTTCTACTTCATTTTGGAACTCTTTAAACTTTTCAAAGGTTTTTGATTTATGTCGCGTCAAATAGACATAACCGTACCGTGACAGATCATCGGTAAAGGTAACGAAGTAAGAATAACCACTGTGAGCAGTCTGACTTAATGGACCACATACATCAGAATGTACGAGTTCCAGTAAGTTAGTGGCACGGTGACCAACACCTAAAAATGGGGCTTTGGTCATTTTACCTTGAATACACGATTCACAAGTTGGATAGGATTCAATGGTAAGATCTGGTATCAAACCATTCCTAACCAATTGGGTAAGGTGTTTAACGCCTATATGACCTAGCCGCATATGCCAAAGTTTAGTATTATTAACAACAGGTAAACTACGTTTATAATTCCAGTGTTCAAAATATCTTTTGAAGTTTGCAATGTATAATGACCATGCTTATTTGGACAATAAAGGATCTGAATATTACTTTTATCATATAAATACAAAGAACAGTTCTTAATATTAATACGATAGCCTTCTGTATCCAATACAAAAAGAGATATAATATTAGCTACACTTCCAGGTACAAAATAACAGTCATATAAAAAAAGTGTCCCTTTCGACAAAGGGATCTCGTATACTCCCACAGCAACTGCATCCAGTGAGTCTCCACTCCTGAATCGCAAATGCATCTCTTCAGGCTTCAGTTTCCTACTTTCCTTCAGCACCTGCAACGAATTGCAAATATGAATGGGACAAGCAGAATCTAAAATCCAGGTGGATGTAACAGCTTCACAAGCCAAAGATATATCAATAACTGGAAAAATAAATGTACCTGATGTAGATGCTCTCTCATTCCTCAACTAGGCAATGTAGTCAGGACAGTTCATTTTCTAGTGCCCGACTTTGCTGCAGTGATGGAACTTATCGTTAGAAGCCCTCTTGGGCTTAGCTATCTTTGCCTGTGGTTGAGGATCGAGACCCTTCTTCTTCTTCCCTTTCTTCTTCTTTCCTTTTGACCAAGTCTAGGAAGAAGCAGAAAGTGAAGTAGGTCTGGGAGGAGTCGGTACTCCCTTCTTGAGGCCCTCTTCCACCGTGAGCAACATCATATGCAGCTCTTGGTAGGTACAGATAATCCCGTTCATGTTGAAGTACATCACGAACTGGCGATAAGAAGCTGGGAGTGAACCAAGAATGACTCCTACCTAGAATGTCATTCAGAATGAGATTATGTTGCCTCAATTAATCGATCAAATCGATCATCTGAAGAATATGCTGGCTAACAGCTTGCCCCTCATCCAATCGCACATGGAACAGTTCCATTGCGACCTTGTGAACAAAAACTTGTTCTTGGTTCTCAAACGATTGTCTTAATCATGTCATCATACTATACGCATCTGACATGCCATAGTATTGTTTCTTGAGTCCCGGTGAAAGCGAACTTAAGATTTATGATTTAACTTTTAAATTGACCGGCGTAAACACACATGTATAACGCAAGCGCACGTATCGTTCAAGTAGTATAAAAATATCGATCCCACGAGGACTTAATTCCTACTGTTGTTATTAATTGTTGAATCTATTTATTTATAAATATCTAATTATAGGGAGAAGAGAATGATTGTTTGATTGGTTGGTTGAATGTGATTTTCCTTAATTAAAATAAATAAAATAAACAAAAGAAAATACTAAGGAAAATAACAAAAGACTCAAAGATCTAGGGTTGTGAATCTTTTTAATATCTTTTAAAAGATGAAGTGATTATTTCAAGTTTGTGTAATAAATCAGTTTACTAACCTGGAACACTAAATTATGCGAAAGCCTCTATCGATGGTCAGACGCAAATACCCAGTTTAACCCAATTGAACCATATGTCTATGTCAACCAAATTATCTGGATTCATTAAGTTTAAGTTCCAATTATGGCTACCCCCTCGACAGATATATGTCTATCCTGTAAGGAAATATATTAAAGGGTTATCTATCCTCAAGGAAGATCGTGGGCTATTAAGTCTAAGACTGAAACCTAAAATCTCTATGTCTAGTTCATTTTAGATTTACTAGATCAATCTTATTAGTGGCCAATTAACAAGATGCATTAGGCTAAAGACTTAATAAGTAAACTTTTAAATTACTCAAACTATAAAATAACCCCTTATAAACCGGTGATATTAGAAGTCATCACAACCCCATATAACTAATTTAGTTACAACACATAACTATGGCTAGTAAAAACTTGAAAGTAAAAGACATAAAGTAAAAATGCTGAAAAGTAATTATGGTAAAGTAAACGCTGAAAAATAAAATGCTAAGGTAAAAGGATCAACTTTTACTATTTACTATTTAGATATCTCCCATAATATAATATATGAACTTGTGATTATTTTACCAACCAGCCATATAGGCGGTAACCTGATTAAGTCAAATTAAGTCCAACAGGCCATATAGGCGGTAAGAAAATTTATTACCAACCGACCAATCTGGCGGTATCCTTGATTAGTCAGGTTTAAACCAAATTAAAAATGAATTACCAACCGACCAATCTGGCGGTATCATTTTTAAGTCAAATTTTAAATAGTGAGTATATTATATTTAAGGGAGATTAATCTAAATAGCAATAGTAAAAGAATTACCTTTCACCCTAGCAGGGGGAAGTTACCTCCTCATGGTGAATAGTAAGTCAATTGGCGTGGCATGCTGAGGGCTTGACACGTGGTGATTCTGGATAAGGAGATAAAGTGACACGTGGCAAGGCGGCTGAGATCTCAATTATTGCGACACGTGGCCACTTCTGATTGGTAGGCTCAGATTCTTATCCGCCACGTGTCGATTTCGGATAAGTGAGCCAATAATTGATGCTGACATGGCGACATGTGGTGAAAGTGACTGTCGGCACCATAGAATTGCGACATGTGGCACGCTGTGATTGGTTGATGATGACATGGTGATGACGTGGCACTTTGACTCGGTCAACTGGTGATGTGGACGATGACGTGGCGGTGACATGGAGTGACACGTGGCACATGTGGCAATGGCGATTGTCGGCACCGTAGGATGATGACACGTGGCACGGCGCATGTTAGCAGATCGGTTGTGATTGTGACACGTGGCACGGTGCATGTTAGCAAGTCAACTTCTCAGATTCTGACACGTTGACCCGGTGTACGTTAGCACTGTTCGGCTCACGTTAGGCGTCGCGACGCCAAAGGCTTGCGCGTCGCGACGCGAGAAATGACCAAAATGCCCTTTTCGTCCATTTTCACTGTTTTGTCCCCAAATCACCTCCAGAAAGTCCTGAAACTTTATTTATCTACAAAATAACACAAAACACATCAAAATATTCACAAAACTCAAGAAACTATACAAACTATTAAGTTAAATGAGTGGGAAATATTGATATAATTACCACTCAACAAAAATCATCATCCTTCAAAGATTGGAAGACTTCGTGTTCTTCCGGTGTAGCGTCCTCTACCACAGCAAGTGGCAATGGACCCTCAAGAACATATCCCAACTTCTCGGAATCGAGGACAATCCTCAAATCCAAATTCCAATCGGTGAAGTTCACAGCACCCTTGAGTTTGTTCGCATCAAGCATACGTGAAAACTGATTAGTGGATGGTGTCGCCATCGTAAATCTATCATATAGATCACGAAAAATGGTTAGCAGAAATAAGCAGTTTCATATAATATCATAAGCATAAACTAGGTCATGGATTTTTAATCTAGAAATGTCGCTCCCATTAAATCATGCAATATTGTAATCCCCAAACAGAATACAAAGATTTAATAATTAAATTAAATGCAAATAGTGAAAAGTGGATCCCATAAATATATTTCAACTCACAGCAGAGGCACGGTCTCGCCTACGTATATTCATCGGGTAGACAACTCATTTGTCAATCACTCACTAGTGACTCCTTACTTTCCGGTCCTGGTCATTTCTCGTTGTGACTACTAAGGCAGGCCCATAAGGAGACGCACCAAGGTTAAACTTGTCAATGATAAACTCAAGCTACTTGCGTAACCCTGACAGCTAGGGTATGTTCAGGATTCCGATTTCGCTTGAATTTATCTAGTATCTAATATACATCCGGCAAAAATAAATCTCTAACGACTACACCCTCACAGCAGAGGCACAGTCTCGGATGTAGTCACAGAGAAATATTCATAAACCGTATTGAAAATATGGACCATATAACATGCATCAAATACATAATTACATTTAAACCTTATTAATTATGGATTTTCCGCTAAGTGTCACACACCCTAAATCTAATCAAATTCTATTAAAACATGCATGTATAAAGATAAGAAAACATGATTAAACATTGAATTTAAAGGGCTAATCATATTAGGGGGCCTAGAATCAGACTCGCTCTAATACCATTTTGAAGGGGTTTTATGGCGGAAATCCGGTAACGCAGCGGAACAGTGGAAAATCAAAATTTTCCGATTTCAAAACTTTTTCTCAGATCAATTAAATAAACTTATTTATTTAAT